>NDXB01016799.1:262410-406226 GCA_002631895.1 Agapornis roseicollis
CCACAATTTTTTTTTTTTTTTTTTTGTGTGTGTTTAAAGTTAGAAAAGAAAAAAGCTGTTTAATCCAAAGGCTAGGGAGTTCAGTAACAAAGACTCAGAGAACAAAGTCTTTTGAAACTCTACTCTACTCTTGTGAGACCTCAACTTGGAGCATTGTGTGCAGTTCTGGTGTCCTCAACATAAAAAGGACATGGAGCTGTTGGAACAAGTCCAGAGAAGGGACACAGGGATGATCAGGAGCTGAAGCATCTCCCATACGAAGACAGGCTGGGAAAGCTGGGGCTGTTCAGCCTGGAGAAGGCTGCATGGAGACCTCATGGCAGCCTTCCAGTATCTGGAGGGGGCCTATAGGGATGCTGGGGAGGGACTCTTCATTAGAAACTGTAGTGACAGGACAAGGGGTAACGGGTTCAAACTTAAACAGGGGAAGTTTAAACTGGATATAAGGAAGAAGTTCCTTACTGTGCGGGTGGTGAGGCACTGGAATGGGTTGGCCAAGGAAGCTGTGAATGTTCCATCCCTGGTGGTGTTCAAAGCCAGGCTGGATGGGGCCTTGGGTGACAGGGTTTACTGTGACGCATCCCTGCCCATGGCAGGGGGGTTGGAACTGGATGATCTTAAGGTCCTTTCCAACCCTAACTATTCTATGATTCTGTGAAAGAGTGTGATCTCTCTTCTTCTCTATGGATTGCCCCTCACTGTAGTTTCTATCAAGATGGTTTCTAAAATGGCCATGGTTTGTTCCCTAGTGCAATCATATAATACGTTTGTTTCATATCGAGTATCTCTGTTCAATACCCAACAAAACACTCTCTCACAACTTGAGGAACTGCAAGTGTCTCAGAGCACTGGGAAGTGCAACCATTTCCCTCTTTCAGGAAGTTAACGCACATTTAAAATTTGGATCTAAAGTCTTTCGTTTCACAAAGGTAGGATGTCCCCCACCTGAGCCATGTGATTCAGCAGAATGTCTTATTGAATGCATTATAAGCAAAAGTCTTTATAAGTTCTTCTTACCCTTCTTAACCCATCAAGACAGAGAAATGCCCCTGGAGACCTATTTACACACCAGTTAGTACCCTGGTTGTTCTTGAAATGTGTAAAGCACACAAAGGGCACAGCCTCAGCTCTGTTACACAGCCCTTCCTTCCTTTCTTGAGGATTCAGTAGTCTCAAAATACAAACTACAGCCCCAACCCTAGGAAGTGCTGTGATGAGGCACACAGAGAAAGCTGCTTTTCCAGCTGTGCCAAGCCTGCTCTACAGAAGAGCTGACTGCCATAAACCCAGAATATGAAGAGCATTTTGAATTTGTATTTTAACTTAGGTAAATGTATTACTTCACCATGCCAATATATTCTCATCAGCAATGTTCAGTTGGCAATACTTCCCAGACCTGTTTTTAATCCAAAACAGGTTCATGAAAAATAGTTTTGAAAGCAAAGTGCACTAATAAAACTTTTCTAACCTCAAAGTATGTACCTATATCAAAGAGGATAGCACAGTACAAAATGAAGAAAGTTTGATGCAACTGCCTCCTTCCTGATTAAAGAAGCAACATTTAGATATTAGTGTTCACAGACATGAATGCTATAGCTGAACAATAATGCAGCCATTCCAGTTTAAGCTTCATTTTTCCGCTCATTACTCTGACAAAAGCATTCCTTTTACACTTGCAGCAAGCTAAAAAAGAAAAGCATGCACCATGTCCAGGAAAAGATTCCCAACAGGCTTTCTCAGTTTGTCTAACATTTTAATAAAACAATGAGAGATTTCCAGAAAGCTACCAGAGGGCAGAAAAAAAGGCAAAGCCAAACAGGTTTCCTTCCTCTCATTCCCTGGGGAGACACCATCAGCACAATCAGAAAAATGAATTTAAATTCTTCTTCATGTCCACTCTCCCATGAATTTTTCCAGTTTAGACCTGCCATCTGGCCCTCCAGGAACTACACTTCTCACTGAGTACTTACTTCTCAGTTTCTAAACAAAACGGCCAGACATTAACACAAGTCAGTCTTGAATGTGGCGACCCTTACAAAGGGAGGCTACAGTCCAACCTCCTTACACGATCCTGACCTCAAGTTCAAAGACTAAAGGAAATCCTACACAGGAAACATCCAGCCCCTAAGACTTAGTATTTCTCACTGCATTACTAAACTAGTCTTTTATACAACACTATTGCTTCCAGCTGCAACCTCTTTCTTCAGAGTAATATAAACAACTGGCCCTCCACTATTAGTAAGCTCATTGGGCTGAAAAAGAATAGGTTAAACAAGATGTGGTAGTATAAAAAGTACATAAACAATGATGCAGATCTTCTTTCTCCTTCATATACACATATATAAGCAATAACAGAGTCCTATAAAGACTTTGCTTACTATGTATTAAAAGTTACCCAAATTTATCTTATTACCCTGCTACCAAGCCTAGCAGGCACACTTAAAACCCGTGCTTTTCTGGTGTCACCTAACAAACAAAGCATCCAGCAAGTACTTACCTACACACTGATTTCATTTGACCAAATTAGGTCAGTTTAGATATCTAGCAGTTTCTCCAACTATAATCTAAATATAACTCTAAAATACTGAAAAGCAATAGATCTTCTACATAAAGCTAACTAAGGTTTAAAATAAGAGATCAGATGGGAGCATGTGGCCTCTTCAACTGCATTACATACCATTTTAACATATATATGATTTTTTTTTCCTGAGAAACCTTTGAAAGCTACAAAACCTCCTAGGTATGAGGTCAGTGCAGATCATAACCACCTTTGGAAGACACAGAAAACCACATGAAACTCTGTTAACTTGACTAAGCATCATAAAAGGCATCTGCAATATGCACAAACTAGGCAATTTCCGCACAATCTTCTAACACATACTCAGTACATTTTCCCATGCCAACCCACTTCCAGTTCAAGCCTCTCATCATTTGTTTTCTCTAACTTTAAACTTAACAGCTAGATAAAAGTAGAATTTGTACCTTTCAAATGAACCTACACGTTTTACTTTTGAGTTTGTTCTTTTCTTCACACCAAGACTACACAAAGTCAGATGATAAGGAGTCCAGAGTCACTATTATTTATTAAGAAATGTTAACTTTAGGATTTTAACAGGTTCGAAATCAATGTAATCAAGCAGGATACTCTGGTGTACAACTGAATTCTGCAAATTTATGGTGCATATTTTTTAACCAGCACTGTTAAAAAATTAAGAATAAATTCTTTCTACAGAAAATGCTTCAGGTCAGCAATTTTAAGTAAAAAGATTTTGAAAATATCACTTACCTGTGGGGGTAGTAGTAATGTGGTCCTTTTCTAGTTCCATAGCTGCTTAAAAGAACTGACTGTGAAATGTAAAGTCTTTAATGCTTTCCTTCCAACGCCTAAAGAGAAACAGGGAAGCTTAGGGGAAGAAAAGCTCTAGACCAACTTTTAAAGTAGTAAAAAGCTGCAAAGGCTTCACTCACAGAATACAATCCAAAACCAGGGGTTTTTTTTTGTTAAGTTATAATTAACTATTAGCAACCACTAAAAATTTCCTGGCAAATGGTGCAACATGAGACAGCACCACTCTCAAACACACCTAAGTCTGGATGCCCTAGCAGCTGTTAGTTCTGCTGCTTATAAAGGAGGCACCAGGAGAAAAACCCTCTACATGCAGTTTTGTTTAGTCGATAAAAGCCACCTCTATCAACTCAGACTGTCCTGTTCTGCAAAATGATAATCTATATGAGCATACAATATCAATGTTATAATTGCATCCACACAGAAATGTTCTTCACATGACCTATACTGATAAAATGGTACAAATTTATCAAGTTCAGACCAGCCCTTAGAACACAAGCCGTTTTTCATTCCTCCCTCAAGGACACAGTCTTTAAACTTTATTGTATGTGTACACACAGCTGCCAAACTTTCACATCTTGCTTCTGCAACACCCTTCAAACACTCCTCACAACCACCATTCAATCTGCAAGGGATAAAGTTCAACCCTTCTGTCACTCTCTTCCACCTCCTAGCAGCTACTAATCTACAAACCACTCCATGTCACTATGAAGAGATGGCTTAATCCATCTTTTCTTCAAGTACACAAAAAAATAAGCAGCCCCAGAATTCCCCATACACTTTTTCACCTGCAAGCCTTTCACAGATCACTGTTAATATTACAGGCATTTGTGTCTGCCCTGTAAGAATGCAGTGGCTCTTTTTTGCTCCCTTTTTTCCCTTTGCTGCCCTGAAGGCAGTTTTACCATTTGTGACACCAAGTAACAGTGCTGCCTTCCCCTTCTCTTCCCTTGTTTTCCTCTGGTATGGCCACTTGCCTACCACAGACCCATTAACTGCAAATGATTCATCACAGACCGTTGGCAATAAAAAAACCTCTTGTTTGGGGCACAGTACCAAGCTGTCATGATCTTGCATTTCATAATAGCAACCCAAACAGTTAACAGCTTTGTGTAATAACAAGTCCTCCCTTGCACCACACCACTTCTTTTTAATAACCATTTCCCTGAGTTACCTCAACCGATCATTCAGGAGTTCTCCAGTGGTCCCAGTCACCGTTGGTTCAGAGATTTTGTTTTCCTGTATGGATCTCAGTCTAATCTGAGCAAACTACCTTGTAAGAACAGTTTTATTCTTCGTAGTGGAATGTTCCATCAGTTGTCTACCTCTTTGAAAAAGAAGACAAAGGACAAAAACCTGTATTAAATAACAATCATGATTTTCATCATTTGTTAATCAAGATCTAAATTTAAAGTGGAGAAATGCTTCTTCCATATAAGAGCCTAACTGGAATTCTCAGCCTATGGCAATGTAGTCAGTAACACCACAACTTTCATATGCTGTCTTTTTGATACTCAGCACCCTGTTTCATCTGTGACAAGGATGATGGAATAACTGGGCTTTACAATTCATTTTGCCATACTGATCAGGAGAGATGTTCTCAATTTAGCAACACACCCTCTCATGAACGCAAGCCAAGAGGTCTGCTGGGGCTTCAGGATGCTGCTATTTATTACTATAGCAAAAACACCATCACTTCATATTTTTCATAGTTAAAACAGGCAATTACAACCCTGAACGACCAATCAACTACAGAACACAATTTGAACACATGCATTAAAACCATCGGAATAAATAGCACAAAATTTCATGTCAAAGGATGCAACACAGGAACAAAATGGACAGAGTTAAGCACCTACAACATAAGACTGCTGCAAGAGATCTTAAGATTAAGCACTAATGCAAACAGCACTTTTAAAACAGTTCAGCAGACGGGTTATTTCCTGAATCTCTGAAAACCACTAATAAAATATACTCGGCTCTCAGCACTCACCACCACTGCACATACTAAGCAATTCTACCACAGCAGGTAAATAGCAGCAAATTAATATTTAAGAACAAAACACACAGCAGAGGAAAGCTTTCAAAACTTATCAAGACCGTACACCTATACAAAATACCTCTGAGGAACTTTCACACAGCTTACACCATTTTTCTCATCCCCTTAACATTAAGCAAAACCTCCTCCCATCACTAACACTTTCAAGACCTGCAAACAGTTTGGAACTAGATGATCTTAGGGTCCTTTCCAACCCTAACTATTCTATGATTCTATGGTTCTGAGGCCATACGCAAGTATAACCAGGTAAGACCGAGCTACCCCTACAAAACCCGTGCCGCTGGAAGAAATCAATAGCGGAGCAACTCCGGCCCTTAAGAGCGGGCGTGACTGAGAGCCAGGGCCGAAGGGAGCACAGGGCCCTACCGCCAAACACCCGCAGGGCAGCACAGGCCCGACACACGCTCACCACGGCCCGCTGCTGCCTGAAAGCACCCGCACCTCACGGAACGCGCCCTCAGCAGCACTGACACCGATGCGGGGGGGTCGATGCACGGCTGCCACGGCAGAAGAGCCGGCGGGGGTCAGTCAAGAGCAGCAACCCCCTCAACGGCAGCACCCGCGGCCTGGCCACCCCCTCACGCACCCCGGAGGGAGAAGGAGGAGGCAGGGCCAGGCCGTGTCCCCTCGGAGGCCGCCCGCGGAGACCGTTACCGGCGGTGCTCGCTCCCGCGGCGCGACGCGGCCCCGCCCCCCTCCGCCGGCCGCGCGCACGCCCTTGCCTGCCTGTTGTTGTTTTCTCTCTCCCCCCAGCGACACGGCCGCCAGCGCCGCCGCCGATTGGCTGGTTCCCGCCTGCCGCTGCAGCCAATCGACAGGCGGGGCTGGCGGTGGGAGGGGGGACGGCAGGGCGGTCAGCCCTTAGGAAAAGGAGCGAGGGGAGAGAGGGTGAAACCATCGCGCGCGTGGCGGGGGGGTGGGGTGCGGAAGGAGCCATTCGTGCGGAGAGGGGAGGAGAGGGCAGTTGTGTTTCGTTCACCTGGCGGATGCGGTCCCTCGGTGCGGGAGGGAGCATAAGACAAGCGGCGAGGCTTAGCTCCTTCCTCCTCCGGCCCTGTGGCTCCTCGGTACCTGCTGCTTGAAATGAAGCTGCTTTACGCTGTATAGGTGTGTGAGGAATTGTCCGCTGGGGCTGTCCCGCACGCACCGGACCCACAGCTAACATTGCCCTGTACAATATTACCCCTGTCCGTCCACAGAAGTGTGCCTGGCCATCATATCCTGACTTATAAACCTTCAGGAGGATCAGCAGTGTCAATTAGCAATGCCTTTGACCGGTTTTAGGTCAGATCTGACACGATGAACGTCAGGATGTGGGAGAACTGTGAGGGGATGTCTGGGTGTTCACAGTGACAGACCTGAGGAAACCCTGTCGGCTCTGCCTGCTCTTCAACATCGTATCCTCCTCCGCTAATAAGAAATCTATTTTCTGCACCAAAACCAACATAGGAATAATGTGCTACGTCTTCTTTGTGTTGCTAGCATGGGGATCTCAGACCTTTTGCTCTCTCTTCACACAAGACGCCCTATATTCTCTTCATTGGGTGTCACAGAACAGGGGTTTGGGCAGGGGGACTGGGAAACGCTGCAACTAGCCCGCAGCTGGCAAACAGGATACCCGCTGTCCAGGCAATCCAAATGTGCTGCAGCCACCTTCCACACTGCTGGAACTCAAACCCAGTGCAGATTCGGCTAAATCAGCCATACCCATCTACAACCTTCCAAACTTTCTGCCTTAGTTTAGTTTACATTGACCCTGTTTATTCTATATGAACCGCCTGAGGCCAGACACCTAATTAGAGACAAGAGTCTCCCTGCCTTGTCTTGTATTATGCCTCCATTCACAGTTTCTCCTAAAAACTCAGCTAACCGTTTGTTTTTTCCCTGTAATTTTTCACTCTGGAGAGCCCAAGCAATAGCAGTCCAGTGATTTGATGGAAGCAAATACAGATCCCTTCTGCTTTAGTACTTTTGCACTGCAGGATATTTCAACTGCCAACAAGAGAATCCTCCTCAGTTAATAGATGACAGCTTGAATTTTATAGTATTTTTCCAGCATAATTTACTCCAAGTCAGTGCACTTTTGACTGAAATAAGAGCCAAACTTTCCTTGTGTAAGAGCCTCTGATTTAATTTACTGGCCCAGTTCTGCATGAGTCGTCAAAACTTGGTTTAAGAATTAAACCAACAATGATCTGTTAAAAGAATGTGCAGCACAATTGCTGTATTTCTAATGATAAATCCTTTCCCCATCAGGCAAACGACAGAAAGAAAACCTTTCTTATTCATGACGACACTAAGTTGCAGACATTTTCCAGTCAGGACACTTCAGCATGCTCACACAGGACTTTTACATGCAACCTAGAGGCAGCCTCAAAAGATGTTTCCCCATCAATCAAAAAGTAATATCTCATTTGCTCTGTGCACCTCCATTGCATGTACCAGGCAAACAGCTCATGGGATCCAGCTTCCCTTGCAAGGCAGGAAAAGGGCTTTACAAATGTTTTTCAGTGAAGAGGAAATAGGTGGCAGAGAAACTGAAACAGAACTAACCAGAACCTGCACCAGAGAAGATGCCACAAAACACCAAATCAGTGCATCATGCCAATTATACATTTTAAAGCACCGTGGAAAACTGCTAGAGGATTTTCTGGCAAAATTTAAGACTGGATCACTTCCAAGAGGCTCCAGAGCTGGGTCAGTGATCAAAAGAAGATTAAAACCCCTGAACCATCCAGCATACCTCCAGATAGGAAAATGGTGTGGTTTTCCTTTCTTCTGCTGAATTTCTCTATTAGCAGCTGGGCTATCAATCACTGAAAATCTCGTCTAGATTTGACTGTGTATATTATCTGATCTGTAAAACACTGTGACCTGAAAAGGGTCTGATGTGCATGACAGATTATTTGTATTTTTCCATTGTTATCAACCAGTCTGCTCAAAGATGTCACCTCTTTTTGCCTTTCTAACCTCAAAACCGCCTGCAGTATTATAAAGGTAGCTGATCATATGCTGATCTCTGAGCTGTAGAGCCCTGCTTCCTCTCTCCCAGCCTCCCTCCCCCAGCCATATTAATAGCAAACATACCACCAAAAACCCCATAAAAACAAAAGAGCAGAATTCCTCCTCCCATAGAAAAAGAAACCACCCTCTTTTGGCCAATTTGCAGCTCAGCATCCTCTCCCCAGCGCCTGCATCCCGGCGTTACCTGCACCCAGGACCTCCTCCACTCCAACCTGTGCCAAGGGGGACCTGCCAGCAGCTCCCACCCTTAACGCCGCCAGTCACCTGGAGCAGAATGCTTGCACGGAGGCGAGCAGGTCACTTTCTAGCTGCCTTCCTTCCTTAGAGCCTGCTGGGTTGTTTTCAAACTCTCCCCTCCCTTTCTCACATGCTGGCCAAGCCCTCTTGTAACACCCAGGGGAGGAATCCATTGGCTGAAGTTCCCCAAAACACGTGGAGCAGCCCTTCCCCCCTATCCAATCTCTAGTGCACAATAGACACAGGGTGTCTCCAGGCTGCCCTGGACAGTTTGCTACTGGACTTGGCTTTTGATCGAGGTTTATCTGAGCTGCGGCTGCCATGACTCACATAGGTCCCCAACCTCCAGCACTGAAGAGAGCAGAGAAGAGCAGAGAGAAACGGTGTTGGGTTAGAAACATCACAGATCATTCTCATTGCACTCCCCACACTGTGGGTTTCTCAAAGTTTTACTTTCTGTTTTAAATATTTTCTATAGGCAGCATCTGTGCTCCTGACACCTCAGCAGTGCCGTTTGATTACAGTCGAGTCTGTTACTGTGCCACTTGGAATATAAATTGCCACACATAATGCACACGGCAAAAAATGTATCGTATCTGTTAAATCAATCTGCTCTGTTCAGTTGCCTGTCTCTTGGCCTTCTGCTTTCTCTTCCTTCAGCCTACTTTTATTTTTGCATCTTCTGCAAAGGTGCCTTCATAAAATGAACTGCAAGCACAGCAATCCCATTCCTCAGGAGGCAGCGTCAGCCCCAGGTTGGAAGGATAGTAAATCACGCCTTTGCTGGTTTTAAATGCTCAGTAATTAGAGTTGCTTTTGAACATCCTCCTGCAGCTCCATCCATGAGCTGGGAACGGGGCTGTGCTGCAGACCTGTGAGTTCAGTGCCTGTCAAGACTGGGAACCCTTTGGAGGGGCAGAAGCGAGTCACCATATGGTTGCCTGAGCATGGAGACTGAAGTGTCACCCACTGTGATGGGTTTGGATAACACTTTCCCAAACCACAGCTTGCCTGTCTTTGTTGTGGCTTTCCAAGACTTGCCCCTCACATTGCACAAAAAACCTTCCCTCTTCACAGTTCTGAATACACCCTCCTGGCAGAAGCATTAGAATTGGGTTTGCTCTGTAAAACTGTTCCAGGCATGTCTCCTCTGTGCTGCAGTTGTCATCTGTTCATTCTTGCCTTAACAAAAGGCAACCACGCATCTGAAAAGAAGCTTTACTGGAAAGGGCTGAACTTGTGAAATGTGCAGAAAAATGGGAGTGCTTGATTTCAGAGATCCAGACAGTGAGTTCATTTAAGAGCTAACGACCAGAAACATGAAATACCGCCTTTACCTCAGAATAATTGTTCTTTTTTACTGGTTCACTGTGGGAGAAAATCCTAGGGAACCATTTATTAAAACAAGGTGTGTTATTGCCTTGTAATTATTATTTGACAAGCTGAGGTCTTGTGATTAATAAATCATATGCCTGCTTTTTGTGTGTGTATAATCACATGCTCCATATTTATATTGACAGGGCTACAGAATAGTTACCTTTGTGCATAGGACTGGCAGAAACTTCTGTGCTACCAATCTATCATCACAGGCACTGTGTGATATAATCCTCTTTGTAAACTTACCAAGTTCCGTCTCAAAGTGATTTAATGTTTTTGTGTGCATGCCTGCAATGGGGGGGCTATTCCAGAACCACACTGTCAGAAGCTCAGTAATGATCTTCTATCCAAAATTTCTGTTGTCTCTTTTTGATCAGTTATTCTGTATCAGCACTGGCTCTCCACACCAGCAGCTCTTCCCTCTCTCAGCATTCTCTTTGCAAAATGAAGCAAGATCGCTTCTTCTGAAGCATACCCCAGCATTTGCTGCAGCCTGGGCTGCACCTCTCCAGGACTGCATTTCTTACTTCATGCTTCCACTGTGTTGGCAAGTCGGTTATTTGGTGATGGAAGTGTGAGCTGTCAACTAGCTTGTAGGAAAAGGTTCAATCATTTGTACCTATGGCCACCACTTTCTGCTGCTGACTACTTTTTTCTGTGTAATATCTCAAGCCTCCTTTGTCTTGAGGTTGCTTCATATTTTCTGTCATCAGCAATTTCACCAGTTCCCCACTAACATAAGTGCCAAGCTCATTTACAAAAGCACTTTACTAGATCTCCAGGAGTGATGTTTAATATGCCCCTGGTAAATTCCCTCCAGCCTGACAGCCGTCTGCTGCTCTCACAGCAGATCTTTATGGGGTTTAAGCCTTGTGCTAAATCACTTCTCCCTTTTCTTAAGACTTTTCCACATGGCACCATATGAAATGTGCAATTCAAGTCCAGATAGGAGAGACCCACCCCATTTCCTTCACTAAGCAAATGGCTTGCAGCTTGCCTTACCCAAGAAAGATAAATGGGTTTGATAAACCCATTTAATCTCATGCCATTTACCTCCCTCTCTTTTGCTAGCCTTTGCTTCACCATTTTTTCTGAAGCTTTCCATATACTATTAAGCTGAAACCTTCATGCCTGTTCTTGTCCCAATCAGTTCACTTCTGTACAGGTTCACAGTGCTCCTGTCCCTGACTGAGGGACCTGTTAAAGACATCAGGCCAGTTCTTCCAGAGCTCTGGCATGCGGATCAGCCCGTTCCTCTGCCTTAAGTGCAGGAAGGAGCCCTGAGATTTGCTTCTATCCTGGCTGTGAACATTTTCATACCCCCATCCCATTATACTTCTCATCTGCAGCCACATGATTAACATCCTCAGCGAAAGTCAAGGCAGAGCATGAGTTTGGGTTTTGCACATTAACCTCTATCCCATATAATCCCTCTTTTTCCTCTGTGTTTTTTTTCAGCCATATACAGCCAGGAAAAACATTTTCCCATTTTTATTAATACCCTTTAGGAGCAAAACTCCAACTCAATTTTGAGACTTAGCTTTTACACCCAGTGGGATATTTTGCTTCTTAAAATGATTCCTTGTGATGACTGCTCATTCTTAGTATCATTTCTGAGGTTGAAATGATACTAAGCTGCAGCCTCTGTCTTCAGTTTTTTCTCCTTGCCTGGGTTTTATCCCCAGTGAAGTTATGCTTAATTAATTAGAGTTTTATCCCCAATCCTAGAATTTCATTGCAGTAAAGTTTAGACATGTATATCGCAGAGCTCCTAAGGAAAGCTGGCTACATAGATTAGTTCCTGTTATATATTTAAATGAACCCCTTGGAAGTCTGGAGCTGTATCAGTCAAGCCTGCCTTGATTGCAGGCATATACCATTTTAAGTAGGGTACTGTTTATCGTTAGAAACCTGAAGCATCTCAATTCTCCTAGAAAAAAAAACTTGACCAAAGTGGATTTTCCTGGTATTTCTAGAGTAAAAATCAGCACCACATTGGAAAGGCAGAAGCAGTTTGGTTGGTCTTTCTAGAAATAACTTTTTTTACCTTAAAAATAGAACTGTTCAAGTCACCTTTAGTGTAAAGCACCACAAAGGTGTTTTACCGCAGCAAGGCCAGGAGACTCAGCCAAGGCCAATGAGGTCTAGAGCTGTGTCTGCCTCTCTTCACCCTGTCTCACATCTGCTTTTTCCTCTGGTTATCTCCTCTCACTCTTCCTCTTTAGGCCCCCCCTTCTGCTTTCATCCCTGCTGACTGCCCCAGAGACCCAGCACTGTGCTGAAGTCAGAGGAGTGTTGGTGTGCAAGGGCTTGACATTCTTAGCTCTCTTGCTGTAAGGGACAAAGGTTTGGCACCCAGAGCCAGCCACAGAGCCTAACAGTACAGAAGAATGTATTTCTGACCTCCTGGTGGGTGTCTGCACATATATCTAGGTTCCTTGGCAGGCTTGGACCACCTAGTCTGGAGGGAGTCAATGCTGCTGCACCTTCGCTGTAGCCAGGGCTTGGCTAATGTGACTGCACTAATGATAAAAGCACAACCACCTCTGGTCATCACCAGTTCTTGCGTAGCGTGTTCTGGGGTATCAAGGTTGCAGTGTTTCTAGAGATGCTTCCTGACAAGGAAAGTCCTTATAGTGTTTCCCATGCGTGTATGCCAGAGGGCTGGATGGAGCGTGGTGGAGATGGGGGCTGTGGTACCATACTCAGCCCAGGGGCACACCACACCACACCTTGCCCTCCAGGTCGCTGTCTGCCATGGAAGGCCACTCTGTGCTGTGACAAGCTGGACTACAGCCTCAGGCACAACAGATCCCACTATAGCCCCTCAGTGGTGCGCATGAGGCTCTCAAGGAAAGGAGTAAGGCTTAGGAGCGGTGGTGCTGCTTCCAGTGCTTAGGAACGGTGGTGCTCACCGTCCTGGTGGGCCAAGGGCTCCCCAACCTCTGCACCCTCAAGTTGCTGGCACAGGAGAGGGTGAGGTATGTCCTCACGTTGGGGCATGAGCCACAAAGTCAGCACTTCGGGGCCGAGTTCCCATCTGACGCCGATTTACTGCATGACCTAAGGCAAGTCACTTACCTGCTTTCCTGCGTTTCCTGACTCTGCTAAACGCTGGGGATAATAAGTAACTTTGTGTGAGAGCTTTGAAATCTCCAGATGAAAAGGTGCTGTATAATTGCAAAGCATTTTTAATAACGCTAATCATTCACTTTGCTCCGCATTGCTCGCCAGTCTCAGTCTGGAGCGCTGCGGCAGCCACCAGCATGCAGCCAGCGAGCATCAGGCTTTGCTGAAGTGGAGGATTTTCCTGAGTTCGTTTCCATGTTGACCTCATGCTGGTCCAAACAGGAATGTGAGCTCAGCCCGGGACCTGACAAAAAGCCACAAGCCCAGAACAGCGCTTGGCGCTTGCAGGCGGGAGCTTTCTGAAAAGCAGGGGTATTTGGGGGAAGGGATTTAAACAGCTGTGTTGACAACACAGACAAAAGGGATGTGATTCAAGCTGAGGGGGGCTACGTGAAAGGCAGCACGGAGGTGAAGCTAAAGCAGCAGTGAAGAGGAAGGAGAGGGAAGAAAGGAAGATTGCTTGGGCTGAAATGCTCCTGGTTTGGATGCAGACGCAGCCACAGCCACAGCCATGTGTCCCAGGAGGTGTCGGGCTGGCACCAGCCTCTGCTGCATCCCAGAGAGGGCTTTATACTTTCAGATGTGCCCTGTCAGGGGTGCAGGGGCCTTCTGGGGCAGAGAGCTTGAGCCTGGACACTAATCCAGAGGATTACAAAGGCAGCGCTTTTGTGAAGCACTGCAGCTAGAAGCAGATGAGGTTATCTCCTTTAGCAGAGCTGATGTTTAACCATGGTGTTATTTTCATTTGACTCACTAACACGACAGTGGCCAGTGATGCTGGCAGCTCGCTGCAGCCCAGTGCCTCCTCTTCCAAACAAAGGAGACTCTGTTGCACTGCTGGCAACTCCTGTGATTTTATCACAACTTTTATGCTTTGGGGAATATATCCTAAAATCCCAGCTCCTTGCAACAAGGGAATTGCAGCTTTCATTTATAAACAAAGTATGTCCCTAGCCCTCAAGGCTGGGGATGAAAGATTTGAAAGCATGAAACTAGCGCAACCTAAATGCTCAAAAAGCTGGGATGTGAATAAAGAGATCCTAAAGTTTGTGGGCTAGTAATAAAAAAAGTCAGGAAAAGAAACAGTTGGCAAACAACTTCTTGGGAAATGGGGCAGGGCTCGGGCTGACTCCTGGCTTTTTGGGACTTGGGGTTGCCAGTATGCCTTTGAACTTTGCAGCCATTCAGAAATCCTTACATAACAACAGCAGCCGCAACGCACCGGAGCTCCAGAAATGCTGACATGAGGAAAGTGGTGGGAAAAGATTATTTTAGCAACCTATGACAACACTCACCTTGAAGCATGAATCTTTAAAGATGGAAAACATGGAACCTCAATGACATATATCCCCTCAGAAAGGAGGTTCTTTTTGCTCCAGGAACTCACCTTGCACTGTAGCAAACCTCTTGTAGGCAAAGAGGAATTCAAAGGCTCCACAAGACCATCGAAGGGCATAGATGGGGCATGGCAGGGGGGTTGGAACAAGGTGATCCTAAGGTCCTCTCCAACACTAACTAATCAATCATTCTGTGATTGAAAGAGGTTGAATCTGTGTCTTGGTCCCTCACATTTCAGGGCAATGATTCCTCCTCATTGCAGTGGGTGGTCTTTGTTGAAAGCTTCCAGAACCCAGTACAAGCAGATTTGAGTTTCAGAAACCTCATAAGCAGTGCTCTGTTTTAGACTGTCTGCATCTTCAGGCATGTTTGCAAGATCACAAGCAATCAAGATACCACAGAGGTGCTGGTTACCGTGTGTCAGCTAACTCCTGGTGCACATACCTCCTGAGCTAACATTCACTCGCCTAGACCACCTGCATTGTGGTTTAATCAAACATTGTTTACTTCCCACTTTGCTTGGCTGACAAGAAGTAATTCAAGAAACTGAGTTCATGCCATTCCTTGCCACGGTGCGAACACGCCCTGAGTGCAGGGAGATGGAGCAGCTCATAGGAGGAATGTACCCAAACTGTATTTCTGATGGGTTACATTCATTTCACTTTCTCACACTGCTAGGCACTGCTTGCATCTGATGCTGTTTTAAACAAGTACTTACCTTGAAGCTCAAGTAGCCCTCGATGTAACCTCACCTCTGGTTTTGGGATCAGACCCCATGGAGGGGGTTTGGGAAGAGACTTGGCAATGACTGAACAGCCGCAGCATCTGCCTTTACAGGAAGACAAGAGCAGAGGAGCAGGTAACTCACAGCCTAGAAACATGCAGTCAGAGGTACATCAGCTTGCTGGTGGGAAATACCCATGAACAGAATCCTACCAATTCATTTCAGACCTCTTGGGTCCATCTCATACACAGCCTGGCATCAGTCACACAAGGCACTGCCACGTCTCCGTGCATCCCTACAGCTTCCTTCTGTGCCTGGCACAGGAAGGGGACATCCAATGGCAAATCCCTATTCTGTCTCACTAAAATACCCTTTGTCTCCCTACCCTCACCTCCAACAAGGTTAATTTGTGAGAGAAATAAAGGAGAAGTTTTCTGGGATCATTTACAGCATCCTGGCTGCCTTGCTGATCTCTTGGCAGACTAATACCTAGCAAATCCTCCTAACTGAGTTAATCTTTCCCAATTGCAATCAGATGGAAGTAGGCACTGGGGTAGTCCAGCTGGAGTGGTGTTGATCCCCATTAGCATCAGGACAGACCTGAGCTGTTCTTCCTGTTGGTCTCAGCCTGCTTTCTGTTTACTCAGCCAAATCTGCTGCAAGCACGCCTGGTTAAGGTCTGCCTTGTTCCTGAAGACCCTGCACTTTGTAGCAAGGGCACCTTGGAAAACACCAGTACAAGCCCCTGTGTGTGCCTCAGTGCAGCGAGCTCGCCAGCACAACTGGTACCTACACAGAGAGCACTACAGGAAGTAACAGCAAACAGGGTAAATAAGGAGGTTAGAAACTCAACTTGAGCACACACCAAAACAATACTACTTGTGATTGTAATGTTGGCGAAGTACGTCTGAGTGCCAGCTGCTCCTTGCTAAAGTCCACACGGGGCAGCACAAGTCTTGATCATGCGAGTGTTCAAGACCAGGTTGGACAGAGCCTTGGGTGACATGGTCTCTGTGAGGTGTCCCTGGCCATGGCAGGGGGTTGGAACTGGGTGATCTTAAGGTCCTTTCCAACCCAAACCATTCTGTGATTCCATGATGCACACACGTACGCTGCACAGTTCCTGGGGGGTAGGGCCTCTCCAGAGCTGTAACAGCACTGCTGTGAAACTGGCTTTAACATCTCAGTGGTGATACAAACAGCAGATTTCCCCTAGTTCCCCACTGCAGGTGTGCAAAACACGCTGTGGCTACACCCCCTGAGCTCAAGGTGAGTATTTGCTGCCAGGAACACGTTGCTATCTGCCAAAGATAAACTAGCTGCAATGCAAACACAGCCCAGCCAGAGAAGAAACCCACAAACAAAACATGCTTCCTGTATCCTCTAAAGACATCAAGATGGTGTTTAAGGAAGCGGGAACTAATATACATGTCCTCAAACAGGCTCAGGAATAAGGGGAGGACAGCTTATAAACAGGAACCTTCATTTCTAAGGCACTGGGAAGAAATCAGGCTGGAAAAGCTGCCTTCTGACCCAGGGTTGATACTTACTGTCTTACCTTCAGGAATATTGGCCAAGATTCTGCCTGGCAATTATTTAAACGTTTAATAGGCTGGATTCAGCTTGTCCCACGCAGCTTTCTAGTTCACAAAGAGCTTTTGGACATGCCCACTCGCTCAGATCTGACCCAGTTAATTAAAAACTGACGTATGCTCCTATTTCAGTTTAAATGCAGCTCCTTCAGGTAGCTGAACGCTGCTGCTGACAGACAGCCCTTTAACCAGAATTATCTCAATGTGAACTGAGAGCGCTGACTGGCTTTAATCACCTTGGGTATCTGATTAGAAATGTCTCCCTGCAGTAGGCTGATGCAATTGCATGGAGATGTGCCCTAAGAAAAGCATTTTCCCAGTGTGGAAGACAGATTCCGGTGGCCTCAACCCTCTCCTGCCTGCTCCCAAGCCCCCAGGAAGCCCATCAGGGCCCTCCTGAGCCTCATGTTGACAGTAAAAGGGGATAGGTAGGAAGGGAGAGATGGAAACTACATCTGCTTCTTTCACCTCAGCATCTGGGAGTCACGTTTCCATGGTGCTGTGAATATATTAGGTTAGTACAAGACTGTGTGTTTCATAAAGCTTAGGGCAGATTGCCAGCACGGTAACACACCGTAGCTCTGCTGAGGGCAAGCAAAGGGGAGGTGTGACATGCCAGGGGAGGTGGACGGGATTCCTGGCCACCAGGTTGGTAATGTCAGCTCAGGCCCTGCGATAAGAAGCCTGATTCTTATGGATATTTCTTTTGTGCAAGATCTATTTTACCACTGTTTATGTCTATTTTACCCAGTTCCAGTAAGATGTTACAGGGAGAATCCTCAGTCCTTGTTCAGTTCCCCTCTTCTCCATAACAGGGGGAACTTCTCCATAAATACATCCTGCATTATCCCATGGCTTCAAGCATTGCATTAGGCAAGTCAAGCATGCAGGAAGTGCTCAACATATTGACACAGATAAGCAGAGATTGGCAGAGAACAGTAAGCAAAGGCAAACCTGTTCTCTGGGACTGCCCTCGCTGCCACCTGCACAAACACAGCAGAGTCCTGGGCTGTATCAGTGCTGCAGAGCAGGCGGAGGGAGGCTGCCCCATGCCACACTGGTGACTGCTGTGTGCAGCAAGCTGCCCATCAGCCTGGCCCCCCTGAATTGGGGCAGCGTGTTCATGGCTGAGCCCACAGTGGCCTCATCCAGAGCAGGCAGCATTGCCCCCAGCTCCCTGCACAACCCTGCTCCCTAAGGAGGGCTGTTTTCAGACAGTCTTGACCCAGTCTGCAATTTGGGTCAGGCAGGACGCTGGGCTACAGCCCGGCTGTCCAAGTGACGTTGGTTACAGCCTTGTGTCTAAAGGCCAAGCTGATATTTGGGTGCAGGATGGTGTTCATTTGTGAAGTCTTTCACATCTGAGTTCTCCTTTCCACCAAGAAAATTCAGTGTGACAAAATCTGGACTGAAAATTCATTGTGCTTTGAACACCACAGTTTGGATTTACTTTTTGTTATGGATATGTGATGCCAAAATCAATTTGCCTGATTTCTAGAGAGATTCACAGCTGTGAGGAGATTGTATTATAATCCCATGTACAAAGGTTTCAGTGCTTCCAGGACAGAAGAACTGAAACCATTTGTGGTTAAAATACATTACATGTGTGCTTCAGCTGCAAAATGGTTACTTAAAAGACAATTAAAGCACTGTTTTAGTGAACTGCAGAGAGAAAACCTGAGTGCCAATCTTTTTGCCCATGATCCATTATCCTGCCCATTCAGTGGGGCAGACAGACCCATTTCCTTCCCTTAGCACTTGGTGGGAGGCATAGCTTATGCTCTGATGGTGACCCATGCCTTGCCTTGCCTTGCACTGGACTGGACATTGCCTTGTCTCAGTTCTCCTCCTAGTGTTTTCAGCTGAGGGAATTCATCAAAGCTGGTGGTGGAGTTTCCCCTTGGCTTTTGTCCTCATTGCATTCTTTAAATATTTAGTATAAGCATGTCTTTACGTCACCCTGACTGAGGCTGAGTATTTCCTCCCAGGAGCTCCAGTTGCTGATGATGGAGGTGAGCCTGGAAGAAAGCCAGAGAGTGGGAAAGGTCCTTGTGGAACCAGGGAGGACAGTCTGCTAAAAAGAGAGAAAACCAGCAAAGGCAAAGGGAGAGCACAAGGGAAACAGGGTTAATGAGCAGACAGGGGCACTGAGATTGAGATAAGGTGGAGAAGGTGCTTGGCTGGGGATGAGTTTATATGGTGCGTTCAGAGGGATGAGAAGACAACGCGGATGGAGAATGAGAAAAGGCAGCTCACCTCCTCCTGCCTGTTTCCAAGGACAGACAGCTTGGCCAGTTCATTTAGAAATGAAAAGGGAAGAGAGAGCATATCTAGAGAGACAGGAGTGGGTAATAGCCATTAATAACAATTACAGAATGAACTGCTTAGATGTGTTCAGCATCAGCAGCAGGCAATGGCAACCGCTTGCAGTCTGTACAGGAGGAGCTACCTGGTCAGAATCATAACTTCTATAAGTTATATTTAAAAGCAAACATTTTATCTTCCTCCCTCCTTTTTATCCTCCATCTTTCATTAATTTTGGTTTTTAATAGGTCCCCTGGGATGCTGGAAGCATACTGCTGCTGGGATGACTGCCCACCAATGTACATGCTTTATAATTCTCTTTATTAAAATCTTTCTTTTTAAGAAACACAAATTGAAACACTTTGCAATCAGTTACACAGATCAGTTAATATTGGTGACAGTTCCCACATCATTAAACAAGTACTAACAAATTCCAACTGTTTACAAGCCAAAACTTAAATTAACAAGATTATATAAGCTCAATAAATAGTACATCTGGTCCAGTTCAAGTATAATTCGACAAATCACAGCCTTAATCCTTAGAGAATAGAAAAACCCTGAATGCAACCAGCCCAACACTAATTTAGTGTTAAAGCCAATATAAAACTTTGTCTAATCGTATGGGGCAAATGTTTAATTCTTTTCTTTTTTACTTCAAAGAAAGTAAATTGCAGATTGATATTCAAGGCTCTTTGAGATCAATACAGGTTTCACAAAGATGAAAAACATAGTACCTATTAAAAAAGTGCAATCTTTGGTTGAGATGTGTTGAAATGGTTTGTGTATACTAAGGAAGCTCCTTGTTAAATATCACTATCTGTTTGGCTAGACCTGAGCCTGCTTTGTGCTATACATATATATATGTATTAATAAACAGCGTGGATTATAGTGATGATGAATTATGCCAGCTAGAAAAAAAAGTCAATATTTTAAATATAATAAACCAAAAGAAACAACACATTTTTACACGAGCTGAGAAAGGCAACTGCTGCCTACAGTGGCCTTCCTCAGCAGCACAGGTAGTAGAGAGAAGTTGAGGAGCTGAGTGCCTGTCGGCATTGCATGACGGGCCTGTTGGAGGGGGAAGGGGATTACTCTGAGTCCTCAAAGTGCATCAGGCTGAAAACCAGAGGGGTCATTAGGAGCTGGTTGAGACTTGGTATTGCTTTTAACTGCTTTTAAAGGTTGAGCTTTAAGGGGAGAAAGGACCTTTTCAGAAGGGAAATTGCCTGTTTGGCCATACCCAGGATTTTGCAGATTGCTGTTGTGTCAGGACAGAGCCCAAAGGATGGGGTATCCAAACCACCTCTACCAACATCTGGGTCTGATCATGACTGTGGGGCAGGGCACTCCACCTGCATCACTCACCTGAGTCATCTACCTCCAGAAGAGGAAACTATATAGGGCAGAGATGCCATCTGGAGCCTCCTCCTTCCTCAGTGGCAAGCAGGGACCTGTATCCATGACCCAAACAAGGTATCTGGAGCCAGGACAGCTCCTGCTTCAGCTTTTGGAGCCCTGAATGGAGCAATTGGAGACTGAGGGATACCAAAGCCCACTCTCTCAGGAAGGGATTTTGTGTGTCTAATGCAACTGGCCAGGCAAAAAAACTCCCAAGGAGGTTAAATACGCAAGCTGTGAATAATGGGAGCAAACCCTGTTCAGAACCAAAAGGGGGGGAAAGGAGTTTGAATCATCTCCTGCACATCCAAAAATAAGCCCCTGGGTAAACACTCATGTTAATTATTCTGCTGCTGCCAGTCAAGATCTCATGGTTACCTACTGCTCTCCCTGCCTGCCTGTATCCACCTGTTGTCTGTTTTCAGAAAGTCTGATTTAAAGCTCTCTGGCCTGGGAAAGTCTTTATTGTGGATTTGTGCCGTGCCTATAATAAAGGCAGTGGACCTGTAGCTTCTCCTGCAATACAAATAAAGAATAATAACAGTGATACTTTTCTCATTTGAGGTTACCTGGGGATAAAGTTGCTGGAGGCATATGACTTTGATATACAGTCAGCTATGTCTCACATCCAATTAAGCTTAACCACATGGTCTAACAAGCTCCCATTAGGCCGGTGAGAGCCCCAGTTTGATAGCAGGGTTAGCTTCAAAGATGTGATGCTTGCATTTGTAGTGATTTCCCCCCCTTGTGCTCAGTTTGTGCTGAAGGGCATGAAGGGAACTTCATATTCAGGCGATACATGACCAGCTTGAGAGCTGTGCTTTAGAGGACAGTTGCACAATCTTTACTGCCATTTTCGTAATCTTACAGCTTGCAATACAACCTCCTGCCCTAACAGCCCTCTGCTCAAATTTCACTGCAACGTGAAAAACAAACAGTCAAGGAAAACCCAACCCATGAATTCAGAAATACCTGGTTTGCAATATTACTATTTTTAATTCCCCTCAGAGAAAAACACACACACAAAAAAAGGCTGTTTTAAATGACAGATGGACCCAAGTCTTGACATACTTCAAGTCTAGACAAAGGAGGATTTAGGCTGTAATGTTTTTAATTTCCCCTTGTCTTTTGGATAGGCCATATCTGAATCTGGGATGCAAAGAATCCCTGAACTTGCAAGAAGCAGGAATTCCAAATATGAAATCTGAACCCACTTCTGGTAAAAAGGAGTGGAAGGCACAGGCCATGAATTGGAACAGGGCTTCAGGCAACACCACCAGGCACCTCTGAGACACACTACAGGGTACTTCAGAGAATGAGCATAGCTGCTGGCACAAGACATAATGGGAGGAATACTTTGGTGGAAGCAGTTTTGGCACTTTAACCACTCTGCAGTATTTTGCAACATCCATGTCATTCCTAGGGATGGCTTCCCCTTCTGGGAAACTGGCTCCTCTGCACAACATCTACACAGGACATCCAGCACCAGCAGTTTTTGCAGAACATATTGTGATACTTACTAGGGTCAGGCAAAGAGTGGAAATATGTCTGCAAATCCCCATCTGTCTAGATTGTGTGGGGCACTTTATAAAAGCATAACTCTGGGATCAATTCTGGCAGTGGTTTGCATACGTATTCACTTTACTACACAAAGCCCTATTGAAATGAACCAGAAACTTGTACGGTGCATTTCAAAGGGCCTCTGCAAAATACTAAGCAACAACTGTGCAGAAACAATAGCTTATAATAATGCCAGAGCTGCTGGTGCATCCTGTGTTCTCAGTGCAGCACTCTGTGAGCCATCAGTTGTTGTATTCACCTTAAAAAATTCAGGGAAATAAAGTACAAAAACAATACTAAAAATCTGGCATCTTTCCATGAAAACCAGGAAAATTCAGTGTTGCCAAGCCGAGGGAAAGCAAGCTTGAAAGAAAACAGAAAGACCCCAAAAGCAAGGATCTTGAGTAAAATGTCTAAGAGAGACATGGTCCGAACATTTAAAAAGCCTCTCGTGAGAGTTTCAAGTCTGTAAGACTCAAAGTTGGCACCCTTTAGAGTTATCAAAAAGAAGCGTTTCAAACACAGCAGTACCTGGAGAACATCCTGATCGCACCATGGACAATGCTGAGAAGCAGAGCTGGTCAGCTGTCAGCACGTTCAAATTGCTCTTGCCGTGCTGGGCTCAGGCTATGAGGTCCCTGGGACAGACTGTGGCTCCCTTGGTATTCACACAACACAGTGCTTAACAACACAAACATTTCATCAATTCACCAAGCTCTAAGACACATGGAGGTGGATGCTGATGGGGTTTATGTTATGCCATCTACTGACTAGTATTAGCACAATGGCTTTAGATGTCCTATGCAAATCCTACTTCTCACCGGGGCAATGAGTGAAATGGCTGAAGATATTTTAAGCGACATTAAAGCCTATTTATAGTCACATCTCCTTTCCTTCCAGCGTCCACTTCAGGATGCTGAGTGCTTCTAAATACTCTGCCTGACCTGATGTGTCACATCAGAATTAAAACTTCAAGAATCCCTGAGAATTCTGATTTAATCTAGGAAACCACTCCCAGCACACAGAGTGTGAGAAAGAATTGCTCCACTTCTTACAGATATGCCAGCATTGCTTCACCGTGGGAAACAGTTTCAGGCATTTTGGTTTTTAATGGCACTCTGGGCATAGATGCATGTTCCATGCTCTTTATTTCCCCTCCTCTGTACAGTGCAAATTGACAGTTCTATCATAGAAATACAAAAAATAAAGTATCAGCATTCACTCATTTATGGCCCTTCCAGTTCATCCACATCATAGTTTTTTCTTTGCAAAGTGAGGAACAATGCCAGTGTCATCCTGAGGCAGAGGGCTGCCTTCTTCCTTCATTTTCAGGCTCTCTTCTGCAAGCTGGGAGAGATACTTCTGCAATCACATCAGAAACAAAGCATCGTTACCAAAACTGAAAACACTCAACACACTGAATGCATCTCACATTCTCCCAGCGTCTCAAGAGGGAAGAAAGCACATAGAAACCACATTTTTTGGTGAAAGTTCAAGCCAGAAGGTAAACCTGTGCCAGGCAAACTACCTGAATACATGGAGAGTCTGAGAAATTCAGTAATTTACTCTGTGCCACGAAGGGAACTGGTGACAGAGCAAGGAGCTCCATGACTCCCCATCAGTCTGTGTAACTAGACCTCATCTTTTCTCCTTACAAACTCTCTACTCCCATGTGCTATAGGGCAGGAACTAACTCCACTGAGTCAACTGAATTATGCTAGTATAAGACCAGTGTGTTAGAAACCAGATGCAGTTCCTGAATCATAATTTAAAGCACATATATTATGTTTTCAGAATGTCCAGTTCAGAGATACACCTTTTGCTCCGGAACATTTCTTTTAAGGGAATAAACAAACCCAGTAATAACCAACACAATTTAGCAGCACACATAGAGTATTTACATTTATTGTGTTTCTCTAAGATAAAGCCTTTCAGAACACTAAGTACCCAGTGTGATTTAAAAACACAGACATGACCAGTGAGGCTTTCAGCCTTTTGGCAGTGCTCTTAGTTGGCGGAGCTGCACACAAAATGGGTGATAAACTGGTGTGGGTCTGAAAATGGTGCTCAAAATATTTATTCAAGGTCAATAAACCTAGAATTGGATGGAAAGAAGCTTCTTGAGCAGCAGCTACTGTACAGACTCACATGGGAAATTCCCACATAATAATGGAGAGATGTTCTTATTCATGACTTATACCACATGCAAGAATAACTGATGTGCACATTATTAGGATCATTAATCTCTCTCTTTTCTAGCTGAGCATTCATTCTGATTTGTTTTGAAAAGGCTATCTCACATCACTGCAAAAATCTATGTGCTTGCAGGATTCCCCCAGAGTACAGTTTGATCTTTGGCATCCATAGGGGAAAGGTCAGAAGAGAAGTAGATGTAGAAATACTAAGGGCTGTTAGGACTGCCAGGTTGTCTCATGCAAATACAAGTTTCAGATGTAAAGAGTACACCTGAAAGGGACTCAGTAATGCTAATGAATGGGCATACCTGTGACAAAATGATGGCTGAATATAGAATATACAGGATATATTCTGAATATAGAGATTTGGCTGTGGAAATTGCACAAGTCTCACATTTCTTTATCCCCAGGTACAAAACTCCGTGTGGCAGAAAGCCAGAGTAAATGCTACAGTAGCATACAGGGAAACAGGGCCCATGGAAGCTGGGAAAAGTGATCTGTACACTGTGAACTGTAGTAAGTCACTAATGCTTGTCACTGGATCGGATAAGCCATGCATTTTTGGGTTTTATTGATTACCCATCAAAATAAGACTGAGCTTTGTCCACCACCGTTAGCTGACCTTTATCACGAGTACCACGAACACCAGCCTTGAAGTTCACAGGCCACACATTCAGATTCATTTACAGAAAAATGACAATCAAGAAAAACTGGGTTTTTTTTCATTTAAATACAAGTTTTGATGAAGGATGCACAAAGCCAGTGGAAAACCCCAGAAAGCGCTGCAGTGAGTGGCCAAGGTAGCTTACACCAGATGAATCTGACTGCTTTTTGTGGCAGTGGTGAGAGAGCTGGCCTAATGATGGATTTTTTGGACATGGGGAATGCAGTGGATCTGTAAATATGAACAGCACCTGCAGAATTCATCTGTTAAGCTGAAGAGAAGGGAAAATTACAGAAGTCTGTAAAGCTGACAAGGAAACAGTTGAGGTTTGTTCAGCGACTGCTGAAAGGGGCACCAGACTCGCATGAAGTTGACTGTTTTACCTCAAAGACAAAATCACCATCATCTAAGCAAGGCTTTTGGAAGAAAACTCTTAAGGAACCTGCTTGGTTTTGCATTCAGACCCAAACATTGAACATATATTTTGGATGTGGCTCCAAGAGGACCACATGAAAAGAGCAAATGATGACAAATAGCAAATCAACTCTAAAAGACTCCTGGCCATGTCTGGAACAATGTCACTGTCACTGGACATTGGCATTTATCATGTAGGCAAGACAACAGAGAGTCTGCAGCAGCAGTGCCATAGCTTCACATATAGCAAGAGTCCACAGTTCTTATGTTGGTGGATATGCCATTAAATCATCATAGAAGAGTGATATTTCTTGCAGAGTGCATAAATAAGCATTACCACAAATAAAAAGAGTTCTAGTAATACAGAACAATTACTTAAAATTTGCTGAGTTTCCACCTGAGTGGGCAGAAGTTGGACAAGACACTTCTTCCATTTAGTAAGGTAAGAGGGACAGTTCAACAGAACACACTGTTTTCATTGCCATATTTGACAGATTTAATTTTAACAGCTTTTGTGGGCTTTTTTCTTCTATCTCAAGGCAGTATTATAGATCTATCACAGCACTTATGGGGAATGTCTTAATGGCGAGAAAAAAAGGGGGTTTTCCACAATTCAGTTTTAGTTAGACCTTTTTTCTATGACTTTAACAGAATCCCTCTTCTTCCCATGGGAGCAGTTGCCAGGGGCAGGGGCAGAGGCTGGAGCTGCAATCTTTGCATTAGCACAAGTTTCTTTGGAACAGACTTGCATGGGATACGCAGCCTGTGCTGAGCAGTGCCACCTCTGATGGATCCCTCTGGATTTTAATGTGTGAAGCCAAAAAGGCATGCAAACTGGGCACCTGTTTTTCAAGCTTACACTTGGAGGATCCATTATGAGCAAGCACAGCAGCTCTGCAGGCACAGTCTTTGAAAGCCTTTGCATGATCACAGTTATGTACCTTCAGGAAAGCCAGCAAGAAAATTCTCCCAGAGAAATTATTTGACTCTGAGTGTCACTGGAAAAGCCAATGTCTACCAGCTAGTGAGGAACATAGCTGGAGAAGCAGCGTTTCAGCATTTACTGTGGTCAGAGGGAAGGATCAGAGAAAGAAGGAGCGCTTTGCTTTTCTCTTCCATGGTTTCTGCTAAGAGCATGCAATACCAGCAAAAGTGCCTTCTGCAGGGTCCACACCCTACAGGGTATGAGAGGCAAGGTCACCTTCTCTGAGGAGACCTCAGCACAGGGCAGTTAATGTTCATGCTATCATGACTGATATTATCAACTGAAAAGTGATAAAAGTGGGGTCTTCTGATTGAACTGCAAGCACCCGTGATCTCTGTGTGCTCTTATCAAGTGCTGATATGCTTACAGTGTATTCTCATGGAATCCATACAAGTAATGACATGCTTCTGCATATCCTTATAGAAATTATTCAGCAGTAGTGTTTTGTGTGCTGTTGTGCTGCAGAGGGAGGGGATTTCAATGGGTCACAGGAAATGCTTGGGAGAGCCTGTGCGTCACAAAGTTCTGCGTGCTGAAACAAGCTGCACAAATCCCTGCTGATGCAAACATAAGACTGGCAACATTATTCAGCAAGTGGCATGTTTAATGCTCCTGAAATTAAGAAATAACAAAGGCTGCTGATGGGCTCACTCCCAGTGATAGAAACGTCTGGGACCGTCAAGTGCAGAGAATTAAAGATCTGAGTTGCACGCTGTGCTAGTGACAAGGTGAGAAGATCAAATTATCACCTGGCTCCATTTTATTTATGATCCAGAAGTTGATTTCAAGGATATGAGAGTGAGAAATGGGTGCGCTAACATTAGAACTACTGAAAAGTCTGGCTTCTCTGAATTCCACTTCCTCTGAATTCTACCCACAGAATAAAACCCCATTTTTTGTAGCATCACCTATCTTATGCGCAATTCACAAGTGTGCTTTTACCTGCAGATTTTTGTAGTGAACAGTACTTCTGCAGTGACTCGTCTTTGCTGTCTCTTCATTTGTGTAGAAGAGTCCACAGAGCTTGCAGTAAAACCCAGTTCTAGGCACCACAAATTCCACACCTATTGAGAAGTTCTGAATTACATTAAAATGTCAGTTGAAACCCTTCCCCTCCACAAGAAACTTGCTTTCAAAGAAAAAAGTCACTGTTTAATGACACAGGTATGAAGGCTGAATCTTGGATTCACTTCTCTCATTTCCCTAGTTTTGCAATACTGAGCTGCAGTTTAACTGTGCATTGCAAATACACCTTCCACTTCTCTCTTATATATGACACATATTTAAAAATGTACCTTCTTGAGAACAATATTGACTGGAAACTTCACTGTGTAACCTCAAGGGCTAGAATAGCAATAGTACTTAGAAGTAAATTCACGCTAAAGTTACACAGATTGTTCTTTAGGATGCTGTGGTTTAACACTTCCTTTGGGTGTTTTACTCATGATCAGTGCTTACACAGTAAAACTAATACTTTTGCTTATACTGAAAGTATAAGCAATAGTTTTATAACAAAGACTTTTAAATTACTATGTAGTTTTCATATGGAATTCATCTATAGTCCAAGGGAACTTACCTCACCTCATCACCAACATTAACAGCTATCATCTGCCATTTGTCTGGAATGAAATCAGCAATGATCTATAATCAAAAGCCTGTTTCTTTCAACAGCTACCCCTCTGTCATAAACCCTGTTCCTTCACTCCTCACATCTGTTCTGAAAAATAACTATAGCAAGTAGCCTTAAAGTGACATCTTGTTGAAGCTGTAGGTATTGCAGTGGGCAGCGTTGCAGGCTGAGCGTGGCCTGGGTGTCCAAACTTACCTAGTGGAATGCTGAGTTCAGTGAAGACATCCTCTTGTTCCCAGCCTGGTGGAGGTTGCCTTCTTTTAGACTCTACCTCCGGGTATTCCAGAGATCTCATTTCCAGGTACCTAGAATTTGCTTAACAAATGAATAAGCGTATTGAATGAAAACAGTTTATTAGCTTAAAGAGGCATTTGTAAACTTCTTGGAAATGCTGGGTGGATCTATAAATGCAGTAGAATCTGGAAAAAATACTTTTCCGTACAAATCAGAGCCTTGCTCAGTGCAGCTCCAACAGCTGTCCTACACTGGGCAGTCAGCCCTGCTTCTCCTAGCAAGCCATTCTTCTATTTCTAGTTTCACATTTGTTATGTCCTTTCTTTTCATATTTTAATCTCTACACAGATCTATAACATTACAGTGGCCCAAGTGTGGTCTGACCACAGCTCCATAACCACATATGGTACTGTATGACCAGTGATGGAGCTGCGCTAACATAAAGAATGGAGGGCCACCAGGACCTGCTGAGAACTAATTCCCAAACTGCCTAAGGAGCTGTGTGGGCAGAGCAAACCTTCCTTTTGTAGGAACCCTGCGGCAGTATCATCATCTGCTCCCTGAAGCTACTCTTCTCCCATCCTCAGCTCTCCACGGGGTAGTTTCTGCTTTATGGATCTTGGTCACTTGGGGTGGGCTGGTTGGTCCCTGCTTACTGACATTAACAGATATAGGCAGGAGATTCAAGTTGTAGAAAACAGTGGTTTGCTTTGCTGAGGTAAATAAAGCCCATCAAAAGAACAGGTATTCTCCCTTACCAACATGTGAATTGCTTTTATTTTAAAAGAAGAAGAATTTGTTATCACAGAACATGAGAATCACAGATAAACTGGTTTGATTCTTATTCTTCAGTTCTTACATCAAAGAACTGGTTCCCTTACCCTGACAAGATTTCTATTGCATTGCAAAGTTCACCTAGATAAGGGATATATTTTCTCATAAAACAAATACATTTTTGCCCAAACCGAATCCTTCCTGCCTTTCAAGTCTGTAGTTCAAAGATCTGCAATTTCTGGCTATGAGAATGAATTTTTCTTCATTGTTTTAAGTACGTCTATTACATGATTTGAAAGAAAATGATCCCAACTCATGGCTGGTTGGCTTTTGAGTTAGCTTTAAGCCCATTCCAGGTTCCCAAATCTGCAGCAGAGATCCTGGGAAAACCTGCAAGCTTCAGCTAGCTCTTCTTGAGACACCCAGGGCCTTTGGGGCAACTTAAGTCCCACTGAAGTTGATTTCTGGGCTTCTAAGCTGGCAGTTACATTTGCAGAGAGCCTAAAGCCTTGAACTGCAGATCCCAGATATCAAGTCCATGATAGAAACCTGGGAAACACAAGCTGCCCTGGAGTTTTCAAGCTCGCTGCTGGCAAGCTGGAAGGTGAGATCCTGAAAACATGGAAGTAACTATGCTCTTGGGATACCCAGCTCTTTCATCAGCTCCCTGCCCAGGGGAGCCAACCTTGCCATCCCCAGTCCCAGGGGGTTTGCACAGCAGTGTTACCTCCAAATATACAAAGCCTGGTGTGTTCAGGACAAACAGGTAAGCATTGAAAACTGAGGACGTTTCAAATCTGTCCTGAGGGAAGAAGTTAGTTCAAAATCAGACATTCACATTAAATGTTGCAGCACTTTCTCCTCAGAAATCTTCCAGCAGCTTCTGTTCACAACCCCTTCTCCATCCCACAGGCTCTGGTGGCAACAAGAGCGAGCATTCCTGGCCAACATGGCCTATGCTGTTTTCCACTTCACCTCATTATACACAGCCCATTCTCTCAAGTTTCATTTGCAAGTGTGATGAGGAACTGAACTCACTTTTAGACATTCAAGATCCTTTTTCTTCCTGACAGCTAACATATTAATAGGCAGCTATGATTACATTTATTGGCATTATCTCTCAGCATGTCCTATCAGTTATATTAAAGGCAGCATGTGGTAGATAACAGATGATCAGGCAATTCCTACCAAAAGGCATGTATTTGCATGAACAGTGACTAAGAAGTAACAATCTATGGATGATTTCCATGTTAGTAATGCTTCAGTACAGTGTGTAAGAATACCCACCTTGTCCAGGAGCCAGCCAGACATTACAGATACTTTTCTGTTGACCTTCAGAGACTGTCACTCATTTCATTGACAATTCAAAGTAAATTTAGCAGGGCACTGCAAGAGTCCAGCTAAACTCATGTGAACCTTGACATGACAATTATAGCAGCTTATGCCTTTCAGAAAGCTTGCAAGCTGCTTATCATATTTCCTTTACACTATTCAGCTAAAAGGCTCTAATGGTTTAGCTTGGCAAAAGGCAGTGGGGTTCTTTTACTGAGCTGCTCCAAGGACAAGTCTTGATACTATTAGCAACATTTATTCTTGTTAGCAATAAATTTCAGTTGACTGTCAGAGAAAACATGCAAGGCCCTCTGCGGGCTAAAGAGAAAGAACCAGTATTTACCCTTGGCCTCTGGACACTCTTGGCTTCCGTGTCTTGTTTCTTCACTAGAGTTTTTAACAAGCATTTCCATAACTTCTCTGCTCTCAGTTCCTTGCGATCCCATCTGTTTGTAATCATCTATAAATGTATCAGGGAGCTGGAGAGTCTCTTCTTTCAGATGAACAGAAGGTAGATGGTGATCTTCGGGCTCTAAACGAGTGTCAGAGCTCTTATCAATTTTTCCTTCCTTCTGCTGGGGATCAGACTCCTTAGCAGATTGGTCTTCCTGCAATTCCTCTGGCTTCTGCTCAGGGTCCAGATTTAGGCTTGATGCTTCTGTTACAGCATCATCATTCTCATCATCCTCATTATCATCCTGGCAGGTGCTAGAAGCCAAACTGCCCTTTGCCAATCTGAAGTTTGCTTCTAAAGCTTTATGGGCAAATTTGTCTTCACTCCTGGTTAGGTGGCTGTGATCATTTTTCAGTTCTAACATGGTTGACATACAGGGACACATCTCTGAAGCAGTTTTATTTTTCTGATCAACCGGCACTATTTCTTCAAGCTCAGTTATATCAGGCTCCATAATTAAATCATCTTCTCCCACTTCATCCACTGTCACTAATTCCTCCATGTTAGTAGGATACCAGGTCTCCCCTTCTATCTCACTTTCACTCTCCCAATCTCGGTCCTGTCACAAAGACATAAAACAGTTAAGAAATCAGTGATTATAGGTATCATCACTATCAAACTGTGAATACCAGTAGCCAGGAAGAACTTGGATCTGGCTATGTCTAACCTCTCTTGTATTCTAGTTTCAAAGAGTGGTATGTCTTGGTGTTGTGGTTTTAAGCCTTATGCACAAGGACAAGCAATCTCTCATAAATTATCACATAAACCTCACTTTGTGGAGATTCTGTAGCTGCCTTGGGGATTATAGCCTCCCCAGCCTCCTGCTTCTCACTTTTCTGTAAGCAGTAGAACAAAGTGCAACCTGTTCTACTTTATTATGCAACTGATACTACAGTGTGATCCCCAAGGTGATGAGCTACCACTTCCACTACCTCCATCCAAGGGTGGCAAGAAATAGGCAGCACAATGAGAATATACTGAACCCCAATCTAGCCACTGTGGATTTCACTTTTTCCTTTAAATTCCTGTTCTGACTCAGGAAACATGGCTACCTTCTGCAGTCGCTTCCTTCCATCAGCAAAAGCCCTCTGCCAGGGACTGTGTTCGTAGAAGTTGGCCTAGACCTTAAGAAAACTCAGTTTTACAGTTACACTCCAATGTGTATAATCTGAAATACCTCATACATGCAGTTACAGGACTCACTGATATTTGGCCTCAGAAGTATTAGTATTAGTTACTAAGAAGAAGAAAAACTGACTGCTATTGCTGAACCCAGGACAATGGTAAATGTTACTTTTAAGACACATTTGTACCTTAGATTTGAACTCCCAGACTCATTGTGCACACATAATCTATTAATAATCTCTATTCTCCTCCTATTTGGCCATTCCCACACTTCCCCTCCTAGAATCCTAAAACAGCACGAAAACTCCAGGAGTTGTCACTGCTCCTGCCAGGAGATCAGTTTTCTACAGCAAGAGATATCAATAGCTTCCATATCTGACTATCAACCCATGACCCTACAGATATGAAGCTGGAGGAATTCCAAGGACATTGCTGTCCCTGCCTGTGATGCTGCAGCAGGGGTGCTGTAAAGACATTTTTAATTAAAACCAGAAACAATCAGAAGAGGATACTCTCTATAGTTCATCTAAGACCAAAGTTGTCACCATTTGTCCCCTCCTTCTCCACTAACTGACCACATCTCCTATTCTGGGGCATGTATCACAAAGTTCCGTGCTTCACTCGGGCATACGTTACCTACAGTTGCCAGTGCCAAGGGCTATGCATGTGAAGCAATGTACATGGGCAAAGAGCAACTAAAAAAAGAGTTCTGGAGACTTCAGGAAAAGCTATCCATTAAAGTAGAGGTCAAGATAAGGCAAGTTAATTTGGACAGCCCCCTTCTACAAGCCTTTTACATGCCTTTCATGGAAGTTTAATATTTCAGTGGGGAGAATGTTCTACCAAACCTGAGTTTTCACTTGTTTTGTTGTGGAAGCTGCACCAAGAACGTGTCACCAACCTTCTCTTGTCTTGTGTTTTCCAGGATTTCTCCAGATTCTTTTCCTTGTTTATTAGCTGAAGGTGAGCTCTTCTCTGGAACTTGCTCCTCTTTTCCAAGCTAAAATAAATACAACATATACACGTATAGCAACATGCAGTGGTGCTCTAGTGTGTTTCTATTCTGGGTTTAGGGAAGCAAAGTCACTCGCAAGGTCACATTCTTTATTTCTAAAGTTTATGCAAGTCAACTGAGTTGTGGGAAAAGACCCAGCAATTGGATTCCATTTGCAAAGCTGCACAGAGTGAGAATGAAGAAAAAGACATTTAAACAAAATTAGATGTAATTTATGTCATAGAATTGGCTGGAGGACAGGTGGGGGAGAATGTGAATTAGTTAAAATCTCCAACCTCCACTCCTCTGTTCTCTACCCACATCTGTTATGTTGGCTCAGACCTGGTAAGGAGAGCAGCATTAAAACCCTGCAGAAGATCTCAACTATTTTGTCTGTTGAGGCAAGATCAGTCGAGAATGCAACTGCACTGTTCATCCTTTGGAAGAACAAAACCACAGAACTACCTGGCATTTGGTAAAAGAGAGGTGACACTGAAGTGTGACTTCAAAACATTCAAACATATTTCTTCCTTTTAAAATAGATTATTAGCAGCAGTCCCTGGAGAAGTATGCTTTTAGCAAAGGCATTTTTAACTTGAAAAACATGCAGAGGAGTGTGCAGCACTGGTGATTTAGGATGCTGTCTGACATTTCTCCCTGATGTCTCCCCCCAAGGAACCATCCATCACAGTGAAATACCAGCCAAAGGAGAAAGATGACAAAAGGTGGTAAAGGCACACATATCTATGGCATGAAGTAGTGCTGCTGCCTGCTACAGAGACCAGCTGAGTTACAAGGCTAGAGATTTCCACCAACCTGGCTCCCACATGAGAAAAGCAAACACAAGGTCAATTAAAAACAACTAGAGATGGCCCTGGCAGCACAAAGCCACAAGCTAGAGATGGACCCCTGGTCAGCAAAGCAGCTCTGCAGCCTCCTGTGCCAGCATCCCTGGGGGTGGATGGCAGCAGTCTATCACTGGGGGGGGGCGGGGGGGCGGGGGAGGAAAGGTGGCCAAGAGCCAGTAACAAGATCCCCATGGGGTGGGGATATGAGCATGGGCTCTACTGGGACTAAGCAAATGAGGCATCTTGATCTGTCCCCATGCATTTTTCTTACTGGAAAATGAAGCCCACAAACACTGCTGCTTTACCAACTGGGATAATTTCTCCTGAGATCCCATAATTTTACAGGTGAGTTGAGTCAGTGGTTCTGCCATGGGAAGAGATCCCTGCCAGCACACTGAAAGGAGTGGTGTGAATTATCCCTGACACAGCTGAGGGCAGGGACATAGGATCAACAGAAACTAATTGCTCTGTTGTGTTGACCAAAACTATAATGTTCCTCACTAAAAGTTCATTCCCCCTTTTAGCAGTATATCCACCAGTTCCCTGCAATGTCCTGGGAATTACTATCCTGCAAGTATTGTGCAACCCTGTAAAATACCACTTAATTCCCAGATAACTCAACCCACCTCACAGGCAGTGGAAGGAGGTGATGGATGCAAAGAGAGCAGCTATGGGACACTCTGCACGACACAGTGAGAGAGCAGTAGGACAATTGCCCCTGCACACACAACTTGCATGCAGACAGCAGGTTGCCACTTGCTTTTGTTTCCAGTTATCTGCCCCTTTCCCCTCACTGGGTACCCAGAGGTTCTGTGCTTGCACAGAAAGACAGCATCCATGTACCATGCAAGAGTATCATAGATTTGGGAAAGAGGTGGACAAGATAAACTCCTAAGAGTTCTTCTAGGCCTATGTTCCCTGATTTTATCATGGCAAAATGTTGCAAGTCACCAGCACCATACCCACAAGAACTGATCTAAAATAGTGCAAAAAATGTATTACTTCAGCAGCTGCCTTCTTAAATACAGCTCGAGATCTTTATTTACCTCATTCTCAGGAGCTTTGGTTTCCTTCACACCACTGCCTTCAGCAGCAGCATCTTCCTCTTGGTCTTTGTCGGCTTTCTTCACCTTATTCTTATCACTTTGCTTTTGCCTGGAGCCCTCGGATGCTTTGCTGTGCTTCTGTTCAGCAGCCTCCTCCCTGGCAGTGTCCTCGCTGTAAGAATGCCTGTGTTCCCTTAACTTTGCCTCTTCCTTTCTCTTGGATCTTCCAGGTAAATCCTGCAGCTGCCTCTGAAACTTGTCAGACTTTGACTTGGAGGTTTTTCGGTAATAGTCATCTTCTCTGGTTTTGTACCCCGATATAGGGTGAAGGGAGCCAGGGGAACCACTCCTTAAGTATTTTTCTCTGTGCCCTCTGCCTCCTTCAATCCGTTCATCCAAATCAAACTTGTCCAGCTGTCGGGAATAATGTTTCCTCTCATGTACCCACATGTCAGTCCTGTCCCTCTTCTCATCCCCATTCTCTCGCCATTCTCTGCTGTCTCTTTCCTCTTCCCGTCGAGAATATGGTGACTGATCCCACGACTCTCTCCCATTTCCCCAGTCGGTCCTGCCCGTCCCCATCGGGCTGTGGGGTGAACTGCAGGAAGTAAAGCTGGGAGTGTGGGATCGGGGTGACAGGGAGCGGCTTATGGGGCTGCGAGAGCGGGGCCTCTCCGTGCCATACCTGCTGTAGAGGGGAAAAGCAGCTGTAACTAATCCAGCTCATCCATTGTGGTCTACCAAGACCTTGTACATTGGAAACACATGAGGAGTACCCTGGGGACTGTGAACCTGAGACCCCAGACCTGTCACAGACATGCACTGCACAGCTGCAGACACAGTGAGCAAGAGAAAAGGCAGTGTCATATCCGCAGAGCCCAACTAATCCCCACAGAACTGTCAAGAATATAGTCATTCATTTTTAAAGGCGTCACATAGGAGTTCAGTATTAAAAGCTTACAATATGTTAATACCTTTACAATGACCATGATGACTGTACCCTTAATACTCAGTCATCTAGGGCATCTCTGAGACACAAGTGACAAAGGTCACCTGTTTAAAAGAGAAGTTTTAGGACTATGATTCCTCTCCATTTTTGCTGGAAGGCCCAGAAGTCAGGTAAATGGGAAATATACCCAAATACATTTAATCTGAACTGACTCCTCCCTGCTAGGTCTTGCAGCATCCCTGCCTTTGTGCTTTCCACTTAAGGGAGAGTGCGTCCTTCACATGTCAGGTGCATTTTTTTGAGTCATCATCAGTAGGAAAGAGCTTATTTGCTTCCACAACCTGCACGGTTTCAATCTGATCCAATTGCACATGCCCTGTTCCTACTATTGTATCCACTTGCATGTTTACCGTGACTTGAAGTGAAATCCAGATTAAGAAAGCAAATGAGGTAGGAGAGGGAAGCACACAGAATACGCTTTTTCTACCTGCAGGTTTACACAATTATCCAGGTCCCAATTCCAAACTGCGGAGAAACTTTACCTGTCCACTTCACGCAGCAAGTCCCTCTCCCTCTGCGAGTGGATGTCCTGGATGATAGCAGCCACATTCTTACCTGGTTTCTAAATAAGACAAGACATGGTTTAGCATGCTGCACTACTCTCCAAGCTAACACAGGTGATTTGTCCTTCAAGAAATAGCACCCATGAATCCATTCCATTATACTACTGGTGAGAATACTAGTTTTCAGTGTTGTGGTTACCCTCTTTCCTGCAGCTAGTATCACAACAGCACGATCAAAGCAGTAAAATGATACAAATGGAAAGTTTGCTCCATTACGTTGTAGCACTGCCTCCTCATACTTGGCTGCTGTAACAGGCTTTGAAACCTGGCTTGCCCTGTTACATATTCACTATTTCTAGGAATTGGATGTAAGAGGAAACAACCCGGACAATCTCTCTAATATCTGAATTCAATCCCTATAGCAGCCTATCTCTGATCTTCTAGGATCTGCCTTCTCCTCAGCTTGGAGTTTAGCTCATTCTGGAGTACAACTCTAACAGACTATGCTTAGAAGAGAGCTTCAAAAAAGCGAAGTGCAAGAAGGATGTGTATTGGAAGTGCTGATTACTTGAGATTCAAGATCATTTACAAAAGATGCACTACTCCAGGCTGGAGTGCGCACAGTTTGCCAAACACTTGGTGCATGCACCAAGCTGAGCAACTTAATCATGCAGGAACCCAGCAGTTTGTTGTGGTGAGTAGCTCACGCATATTCCCCCTTCCACGCTGTGCTTTTGGTTTTACGTTTGTTTTTAACAAAGGAAAAGGGCTGTTTCTCCTGCAGAGAAAAAATATTCCATGACCCCCAAAACTGCCAGTGGAAAGGCTGAAAATCTGCCTGAGATGTAGGCAGACTGCCATGCTCTCCATTCCACCTCTGTGTTAAGATGCACAGTCTCTGTCACCTTACATCTGAACCCTTCACCATACGGCACTTAGGAACACTGCCTTGTTCATGAACTTTAGGCAACTCTTTTAAGTCTCCTTTAACTATTATACACATACAGGGGAGAAAGAGACTTTTCCAAAGGTCTTGGAAAGGTACTTTTTTAAATTCAAGCCTCATAAAAGGCCCCTTAACCCCTTAACTTGAACATTACAGTTATTTTATAAAGTAACTTTATGCTGTGTTAGATAATACACTATGAAGCTTTTCAGCTCTTTATTGCCAGTTCCAGTACAAGTCTCCATGAAAACAAAACAATACTCTCCTAGCACTACACATGGCAGTACATAAGCTTCCATAAATATCCCCATAAGAGCATGAATTTTGGGGCAGCACTCACGTGTCCACATCAGAAGTGTGGTAAAAAAAAAGATATAATTAAAACAAAACTTGCTCTTTAATTTAGGTCATTTCCAGGAAAGAAAAAGAAATCAGTGTGATGGTCAGTTCCCCATTGCTGTTTGATATAGAGATTGTACTATTGGCTCAAGCATGCCAAGCAGTGAAATGCATTGCTTCAGGCTTATTGCCTGACTAAAAGGATAGGACGATCTTATTTTTGCTGACATGTTGCATCTTGCACATAGCTGTGTTTTAGACCTTTGTTAGACCGAGAAATGTGGGGAGCCCACTCAGAAAGAAGCTCAGAAGGGATTTTTGAAGTAATGGTATGACAGAATCAGAGAAAATGGGATCTCTTCCAAGAGTTAAAATTTAGAGCAAGAACAAGCAGCTAACTATAAAGGATTGTTATCATTATTGGATTGCTATTCATTAATTTACCTTTCTTTTCCCATAATATTAATGCGTTAATCAGAAGCCAGTAATCAGCAAGAATTTTTATATGCATTCTGCAGATCATGCCATAGAAACTCAGGAAATCTGATCAGGAAGAACTATCTTACCTTCAGCTGCAATTCCTTGTATCTTTTAGACATCCTAATAAGTAACTTGTCATCATTTATCATAGCAGGCTTTTCTTTGTAGTACTGCACCATGGCTTGGGCTGCTTCACTGTAAGCCATTTCCAGAAAGGCCTAGCACAAATGGGGAGAGCTTTAAAATCTACTACATAATTAGAGATACAGAGAGAAAAGGCAGCACAATCATTTTTGTTTGGATACTTCTTATGCAAAATGTCTTGACAGTATAGAACTAGGTGGCTTTCCAGCCCTGGACCTGAAACAGTAACACTCAGTCCGTTTCTCAGTCTCCTTTTAACTGCAAATAATGGTTTCAATCCAGCTGTTAAAGCCAATAGGCAACTTTAGAAGCCAGCTTAGTTGAAAAATTAAATGCCTGGAATCTAATTTTTCTCAATATATGAAATCATCACCTTTCCCTCACTTCCTTACTGGTGCTTCTATACCAAGGTCAGCCACGGACAGGATGCAGAAGTGTAATGCTACAGCATGCACTGCTCCTGAGACTGTCAGCTGTGTCTTGCATAATTGCAAGGGATCCAAATAAAAGCAGATCATCAGAGCATGAACAACCAGAACAAAGCCAAAAAAAGAGTTAAAAAATGCTGAATGGTGTTAACTAGCACTTTTATTTACACCAAAATAGCATTTGATGTGACTGTAGTTTAACTGGTCAAGAAACATACAACTGGGTAAGGACTGCATTTTGAAACATCACACTGCCTACTGGTGTGTATTCTACACCCATCTGTGCTGTCTGCTGCAGGTATGTGAGAGAAGATTTTCTACTCTACCTAGCCTACTACTACTGGTAGACTCAAGCTACTTATGGTAGACTTAAACTACATTGAAGAAAGAGCTCTACTACAATCCAGTGCAGATTAAAATGGAGTGAGTGAGATGTCAGTGCCTCCTGTGAGGGCACATCTTTCCTTTAGCATGTGTGCACCAGATCACCCAGTGCAGCCATGGCCCGAGGGCTCTGCCACCAGCCTGTAACTGTAATCACACCACTGAGGGGTTTGCCTCTGCTGTAACACCAGCTCAGAAGTGTAGGGCAGCTGACCCAGACTAGAGTGCAAGTCATTCTTCAATGCCCAATTCGGCTTTATTTGTATGAGTAAGAAAGCAATAAAACCCTCCAAAGCACAACAACAGGAGTCTGAAAGTGAGCCTAACAAATGGCTGAGAGAAGGCCAGGTTATTCACTTTTAAAAATTATTATTATTATTTATTAAAGTACAATTTTGTAATACTTCTTCATTGAGATGTCTGGGGGGTTTTAACAAGAATTGTGAGGCAGTGGTCATGTTTAGGCCATCATCTCGTCCTATGAACACCAATTGTTTCTTCTACTTTCAGAGCAGGCTTCATATATTGAAGTTTCTATTACAAAACAAAAGATTCCCCCCAAAGACTCCGTCTTCACATCAATGTATCCTTATACCTGGAGATGTCAATAACAGTGACCCCAGACATACAGTACCTGGTTAGTGGATTTCATGAGGATATAGTTGGTGACCTTCCCAAATGGGAGCCCCAGGTTAATGACATCATTCTCTGTGCAGCTTCCCTCAGGGAGGTTGCAGATGTGAACAACTCGACCCAGTGTAGATTTCCTCTGGGGAAACTGGGGGAAAAAAACAACTCAAACCCATGTTTTTATCTTAGCTATTCCATCCGCTAAATCAGACCCACAGTTCTGTAAAAAATGAAATGTTTTGCTCTGTTATTAAAGGACAAATACCCTTCTTTAAAACCTTGTCATTTAGCAGCCTTGTTTAGAAATACAAATGGGAAGGGAAATGTTTAACTGCAGTGCAGTATGCAATGGAATCTCCATCCCTGGAAATGACAAAGTCCAGAGAAGATTTCTAGAACAGATGCTCTTCAAACAGGATTAATGATACTACTGCAAAAGCTAAGTTGCCACCTCAAACCTGATGGACTTCATAAGTCATAGGGGCTTCAGCTCTCTTGCATGTCACAGCAGAGGGCTGGGCTGCCATGGGCACAGGTCACTGTATTCAGGATCAGTGAGTTTGGATGCATCAGTGTTTGGAGATGGAGGGTGCCCTTGTCACTGAGAGGTCTCAGCTCCTCCTGACTAGGTCTCTGCATGGCCAGTACCCATCTGGTACCCCAGCACAACCCTTATGGCTTCTCTGCCAAATCAGATAGCCTTCCTGAGCCTGTCTACATCTATTGGTCCCACTGGGGGTCTGTGCCTTCCCTGCACATGAAGGCATCATGCACTACTGCTGAGTGCCCTCAGCAGACAGTTTGTAAGCAATGCATGAAAAATTAATAGTTTCAAGTATTCCATAAAACACCCATTTACATGGTGATTATGGTTCCTGGAAATTAAACCAGATGCTCACTGCAGTCCCCACGTATAAATTCATATAGATGTCAGAAATCAGTTTAGGGATTATAGAGGTGTTCAGGATAGCAGAGGCTGAACTTCAATCCTCCTTCTGCGCTGGGGTGAAACAGACTGGGCCTGGTGTAAAAGTGACCTCATTTATCTTGTAAGAAGACACACACTGTACCTCACATTGGAAAACCTACTACCTCCCCCTCTCATTACAACAACACACAGTAGGAGGGACTTCTCCCCTGGGGACATTGTGATCACTGGACATGCAAACAGGCAGAGCTACCAAATTGGGCTGGCATAGGCACGCAGTGGAGGTGCAGTAATCACTTCCCAAGGGTGTTAGTCTATTTTGGAGTGCTGGGGCAGTTCCCAAAGATCCGCCCATCTGCCTGACATGGAAAGCAGGCTCTGCACTCCCTGTGCAAAGAGGCACCAGGGTATACTCAGAGAGGAACATAATTTACCCCAGCTAATGACACGCAAAATATTGCTCACACAGGATTAAGCCTTCCCAGACTGCTTCCCTGTCTATGACCTCTGCTGTTAGGATTTTACTGAAGAAGTAACTCTACCTTCAGTTAAAATTGTGTCATTCAAGGGGAGATGCAAATCATGTAATCTTGCAGGATCAAGTTCACCAGAGCCATCACAAATGTTTGGCTTGTCAGCAAGTTCACAAGTTACAGAGCTAATGTTATCTTATTTACACCTTTATCCCATTACCCTCCCTCCAGGCTTCACCACTTAACCATTTGTGTGGTTTTGCTGCAGCAAGACAATGTATTATGCAGTAGTCTGCCATTTAGCTTACATCTTACAGAGCTGTCCCAGGTGCAAAAGGTAAGTCAAATAAATGCAGAAATCCAGAAGTATGATATTTTCTGTGGTAGAAAAATAACAAATGCCTGATCCTGAAAAGATGAAGCAACTCAACTCCACTTGAACATAAATTAATAGAAAAGGAAGTGATGGCTGCCTGTATCTGGCAAGGAAGCACGTAGGACACAACAGAAGAATACAACTACAGCTAGCAGAGGAAAAGGAAACTTTCCTGACAGCAAATGCAGTTCCCAGTGTAGGAACATCCTTCTGTTTCTTTTGTCAGATTAGTTAAGGATGGTGTGTTAGGAGTCTATGGGATGAGAAAGACTTAGCTGCTTCCTACTGGGGCTGTAGAGTCCATGTTCTGACACCTGCACAGCAGTACATTAAATCAAAATGACTGTAAGAGTTACCACCTCCTCACAACTGGCAATGGCTTAAATCTAAGGTCTATGCCATAAATCTGCTGTAATTCATGATTAAGAAGTGGTCATGTACTCATACCAGAAGTCAGTGGGCTGTACCAAGCAATAATCTTGTCAGCTGATTGAAGTTAAATTGGGTCCATTCATTAAATAGCTGTATATCACAGCCAAAAAAGGAATAAATATCTTCCATATCCACAGACAGGAATTTAGAGGAGCTGTTGTGTGTTAAGCGTTGAACATAATTTTCAATGAGACTCTAAGTTCATTTTCTTGGCAACTGGTGTCTACAGGGGCTTACCAATGCAGTTGCACAACTACTACAAAACAATTTGATGCACAGCAGTGACATGCATTCCCTACCATGTGCCATATTATTTCCCCAACACATTTTTTCTATTACAGCTTTTTCCATTTCTTCTATTTCTTGCTTTTCAAATTCTTTATCCCTTCCTTGAGTTTTGGCTGATTTTTTTCTAAAGAAGAAGCTGTCAGTACCATCCCTCCAGTGCTAATGGCTCTCCATGCCTGAATGAACACTTGTAGCGCTGCATCTGCCTTTTAAAAAGGGGTAGAGTTATTTGCAGATGGATAGCAGAGAGCAAGCTCTTCCAGAAATCTGAACACTTTGTTTATGATTACATGCAGGGTCAAGTATAATCTTCCATCGCTCAGTTAAATGGCAGCAGCTTAGATGAAAGTGAATACTACCGTGCAAAGGTGCAATAAATTATAAGCCACCTGGTTGCAGGGTGAATGACAGATGGCAAACTCCATCTTAACACCTCTACTATAGCTCCCTGCCCACACGATGAATTTCTGAAGAAGAGGATTTAGAGGCTCTGGGAAAATCAAATTATTCAATTAATAATTCATTAATTTCATCATTTCATTACTGTCATGCATTATTATAATTAATGAAGTAATTATTCCAATTATTATTAAATCAAAATCAATTATTGTTTCTTTCATCTTTCATAGTACTGCAGGGTACTGAGAAGCAGGACTTCTGCCCGCAGCTTCAATGATAAATAGTGACAGATTCTAAGGAGAAACGATCCTGGTATTAGCACTAATTTCATTTGTTGCGAGGTTGACAGACATGATGAAAAGGAACATTCCTCTACACCCGCTGCTACTCCACCTCTGACCTTGGAAGCAGCTGTCATGAGCAGCTCTGCTCTCGGTTCTCCTGCACACACAGTGTCTGTGACAGGCAGAAGATAAAACCCCTCCACATAACCTCTTGCCCAGCAAAACCACACGTAGAAAATGGGTTGGATTAAAGAAATCCGGGTGATGTTTCTGTAAGCAATGCTTGATGTGAACTGGAGTAGCACAGGGATGCAACTCAGCCCGGCTTTCCCGTGTGTCTGAGGACACATCAGGATATATACACAAAAGCTAACAAGGTGAAAACTTGAATCCTTGGAATACTACTGCTATTACATGCATGCCCTAATGCTAACCCTTGATGTCTCCAGCTTTAATCACAGCTTTCTGACACATGTTGAGCTTCATTTTAACCCTAACAACGTTGCACTTCCATCATGTAGATGATTTGCTTTTAGTTGCATTTTTTTCTCTCCTTTGTTTTTTTTTCCCCTCCTAAAATCTTACTACTTCATCAATGTATGAACCACTTTTAATGTTATCCTTTTTTTTGGCATCTTTTCATTACTGGGCCATGAGTTAATGTGTGCATTAGAGCAGTAGCACTGGGGACCTGTGAATGCAGGGGAGGGGCTAATAAACCTAAGCCATGGAAAGATTTACACCAAACCAAACTTGCTCAAAGGCTACTGGGAGCAGTAGATGATATGAACAGTACACTAAAATAAACTAAGGAAAAGTCCAGCATAATGAACTGATCTGAGACCTCTAGGTGAGTAACAGTGGACCTGCAGCCACTACTTCTGCCACTACTGCCACCTGGGAGAAGCACCCCAGCATGGGAAGGGCAGAGAACAATTGTTACCAATAAATAATCAGAGAGATGGAAGTCTGTTTGCTCTGATCGGTTCCTCAAAGTAAGTGAAAACTAACCCATATCTTCATTTCAAGTTGAAGCTGACTTTTCTGAGTTGAAGAGACTCAGAAAATGGGGGAAAAAAAAGTCAATGGGATACACACAAAACCACTTACCCCCTTCCCCAAATCTAACAAGCAGACAACTTTTAAACCCCTACAATCAAGTTCTGGTTTGACCAAAATCAAAAGCATAAAAGATCTGCAGGGAAGTTGAACTAATAGACTGAATATTCAGATTATTGTCTAAAAAGAAGCCTCCAGGGTTTTAATTCCAACAAATAGAAGTGGCATCTACAAGATTCCCAACACAGAGATCAATTTGCTTTGGTACTCACACTTACCCCTGCTGGAGGAGAAGGAAATGTAGGACCTGGCTGGCCAAAGGATCTTGCTGATGTAGCGATAAAAGATGCACCAACATTTGGTGGATAATCTGAATAATGGATTACACACATTGCATGAAAATCTCGAGTCACATTAAGTGCATTACTGTGCTCAATAAGTAATGCCCCGTTTACATAATAACTAATTTCATCGTGTCTACACAAAATTATACACTGCTCGGTTGTACTGTGAGAACAAGTCATTGCTCAAAAGGAAAAGAAATTCATACTTTGAAAAGCACATTTTTGGCTTTTAGCTTTTCTGTGCACAACCTCTAAAAAGTTTTTCTTGGAAGCTTGTATCCCATTTCATTTGAAATGTCCACTTTCCCCCAGAGACAAACTTCCCTTTACAACAAGTGGTTTTAACCATTGCACATACAACCATTCACCTTCGATACTAGATGGATTGAATACTGCTGCATTATTTGGGGATAAATGCAATGTTCCATCTGCTGAGCTTAACACACACCGGATACCAGTGCTGGAAAAGAAAAGAAAAGAACTTTAGGAGCATGCATAATGTGCCATAAATATTAAAGTATAATCATTAGACAGTAAATTGCCCTTGCAAAGCCACTGAATAAGGGATGCTCTGTTAGAAACTCAGTTGGAAGAGTGTCATAAAACAATACTTACTTATCTGAAAAAGCCATACATTTTTGGATGTGAAGACTTCCCTTAATGTGCTGCTCCCAGTCCTATGTCGAAACAAAGAGATGATGAGCATAGGAAAAATCCTGAAACAAATTTATAAAAGGTTGCATCTCCATTCAATTTACCTTAGTCCAAACCCAGTACTGAGATGCTGAAGATTAAACTGTGTGATGCAGAGCCAAGTGCACCTTCATCCAAAGCATTTACCAATATGTTCTTTGTAGGTTAAATTATCAGGTACTTTACAAATGGAGAGCTTCTCTGCATTAGTTTTCAAATCCAGTATATTTCTAATAATTCAGTTACTTCACCCTAGCTGAAGAGCTAAAGAGCTAGGGTAAAGTAACTGAATTATAAGAAAGATACTCATCCTGTGAGGTGCTGAGCACCCTGAACTCCTGCAATGTCCACAAGAAGGTGCTCAGCACACAGGGTAGCCATGACAGTGCTTATTCATTGCAATAGATCAGGCAAACTTTGTCAAAGTCCATTTAGCTATTTACACTTCTGTGATCCAAATGAGGCAGGGCATTAAACACTGACAAACAGATCAAATGAAACTCACCATGATGACATTTCCCTGCCCTTTTTAAAAGTTTAAGGAATAAAAAGAAATGCCCAGCATGGTCCAGGTGGGGCTGCTTCAGACCAGCCCCATAGCTGCAATAAGCACAGCAAACCCTTTTCCAAGCAGGTGCTCAGAGATTAAAAGGGAAACATGAATGAGCAAATATTCCAAAGCCCCACTGTGTGTAAGCACCAGGTTCTACTTCATTTGCTGGCCACCTTCCTTCCTGTATACATGTTCTGCTGTTATGAAGCCACCACCAGCATGAGCACGTGCCTTTGCTGTTAGGTGCTGGTTCTGCGATGTGGTGGAAAAGGCCATTAGGAGTTGTTGAGCAGGGCTTACTAGGGGGCCAGTACAACCCCTGCAGAGCCCAGGAATGGCTGTGGGGCTTCTCCAGACCTGACCTATATAAGGTGACCTAGGAAACGGGCTTTCTGAGCCACAAGGAAGCTACTTCCTGAGGGTGAATTTGGAGCCCCCTTGGCAGTATGGAGAGAAGTGGGAGCGTGGTCTGCACCCCATGTGCTGAGCAACTTCTTGCTTCCAGACCAAAGTCCCTGGGGACCCCGAGTCTTAAATATTCCTTACTGATACAAGGAAGAGGAGGAGATCCCAATAAAGAATTATTTAATGTAATCATAGAATCATAGAGTAGTTAGGGGTGGAAAGGACTTTAAGATCATCCAGTTCCAACCCCACTGCCATGGGCAGGGACACCTCACACTAAACCGTGCCACCCAAGGCTTCCTCCAACCTGGCCTCGAGCACTGCGAGGGATGGAGCACTCACAACTTCCTTGGGCAACCCATTCCAGTGCCTCACCACCCTAACAGGAAAGAATTTCTTCCTTATATCCAATCTAAACCTCCCCTGTTCAAGTTTTAACCTGTTACCCCATTAGCATTAAAATCAATTTATCAGAATGCACTGTTTTGTTTCTGCAAGCTGCTTCCACAGGGCTGTTAGGGGAAAGCTTTTGGGATCAGCACCACAAAAAAGAAAGGGACAGGCAGATGAAACTGCGGATGTGTGGTTACAATACCAACTTGAGAAGCAGAGCTTGGAGCTTGGAGCTCCTCCTCCCCTCGCTTCGGGCCCATGAGATGATCTGCCACCGCAGCCTGGACTCACATTTCTCACGCCAGTGCTGTAATCTCACTGTCTTTCACAGCGGAACAAACCCAGATCTCGAAACCCCATTAATGCCACAGAACAGATGTACGACACCCTCTGCAAAACTATGGCCCTTTGTTTCCACCCCTCTCAGTGCACCTCCACGGGGCAAGAGGCCACAGGAGCCAGCGGCTGTGTCAATCACCACCCAGCCTCTTTAAGGGTCCAAACCACACGCTGGGGGTGCCTTAAACCCTCTCACCTTCAGATCGAAGACCTTCTTGTCACACAGGGCGCAGACGTGTGGAAAGTGGAGGGGGGCTGCCCCACGGAGATCACCCAGCTGGTGGTGCGGCAGCGGGCGGGCAGGCAGGTCGGGCACACCGCCGCTCCGCTCCTCCTTCTGCCTCATGCGCGGGCTGCCGAAGCTCTGCTTGCTGTGGTTAAGACGGCCGAAGGCAGGGGGGGTGGCGGTGCTGAACTTCGTGTCAGGTGTTGGCTCTTCGGGGTTGTAGAGCTCGTTTCTTATTTCATACTGCTGCTGACTCGCTGTCGGCCACAGGCTGCTGTCGCCAGGCGCGAGGTCAGGCTTGTTTTGGCCGGGGAAATTAGGGATGTTTTCCCACTGGTTGCTTGTACTGCTGCCATGCAACACGGCGCTGGGATCTCCTTTCGGATGGGAGCCTGTGTGCAGGTCGCCGGGGAAGGCCCGTGCCGTGCCGTGTTGTGCCGTTGCCCCATAGGCTTCCTTGGGAAAGGCTGCCACTGCCGCCTCATGCTGCAGCTGACCGGGAGCCCCAAAGTGACCCTCATAGCGTGGCCCTGCTGGCGAGGAGGCTGCATGGGTCCCACCGCTGAGGAAGCCATGCTGGTCCCCCTCCGGGCCGTACGCCTGAGGGGCGGCAGAGGTGGCATTCTGCTTGTTGTACTCATAAAAACCCCCCGCAGCCACAGAGCTGGAGGTCCCTGCTTTGTTGAGCCCCACCACCATGGGTTGCTGGCCCGAGGTCGGAGCCATGACACCTCCGAAGGGACTCATGACGATGGCGTTGGGGCCCTGTGCCTGAACAGGCCCCAGCCCGCCCCCCGGCGTGGCTAACGCCGGGCTCTGTGTGGGGAAGGCGATGCCACCGGACGGGAACCTCGTGCCAGCCATGCCGGGCCCCTGCGGTGGCCCCGCGGCGTGGCCCTGCGGGGCATTCATCACTGAGGGGTGCCGCAGCTGGTTGAAGAGCGGCTGGGACATGGCCACTTTGGAGAGCACCTGGTTGAGGACGGTGGCGGCAGCCGGGTTGTTGGTGACGGCGGTCTGAGCCAACTTCAGCCGGTGGAGCGTGAGCTGCGCCTGGAGCTGAGCCAGCTGCAGGCTGGCCGGTGAGGGAAGCAGAGGGTTTGGGGTGCCCACGTTGAATGGACTCTTCTCCAGGAGCTTGGCAGCACTGCAAAGGACCAGGAGCTGGGTCAGCTGAATTCATACAACATCTACCTGCACTCACCTGCCCAGGATGGGATGTGTAGCCGCTTCTGGAGATCTAACTTACCTAAACACAGGGAAAGCAAGGTGGTGATTGAAAATACAGCCATACTGAGAACATAGCCATAACGCAACATCCTCCCTTCCACATCTGCTGCTGCATCCCTCTCAATCAAAATGCTACCAGGGAGACAACTGTTCCAAAGATCTCTCTTTAAAATCCACGTTGCATCCCTCATCAACCTCCAGATCAGGCCTTCTGATCATTTTAAGTACCCATAGAAGTCACACCTCTAACACAGACCAAGAACAAAGGCAACGCAAGTCCTCCCACACTGTCTGTGAATCTACGATCTTTCATCTTTTCTGCACTTGATGCAACCTCCATCCTCCCTGCTGAGCCATTACTGCTCCTCCTGATTTTGTGACATTATCTTTTGTCCCTTTTCCCTGCAGAGCACAGGGATGTGAAGAAAAGGACATCAAATGGTACTGTAAAGCCAGCCCTGTAGGTTTGTCACACCCAGCACATCTGGCTGCATAAAGCAAGATAAAATACACCGCATGTATTTATTTTAAGCATTTACGGTTCTCATTTAATTAATCTGCATGGCAGCCTGTTCTGTAACCAAGCATATTGTTCCCCTGTTGTGCAGATGCAAATATAGTGGGAATAAAAGGGAATGATGTGCCAGAAGCTGGAGAAACTACAAATCATCCTGAAGAGTTTTCCCAGTTCAATTGGAATGCAATGCAAAATTTCTGCAGTGCCAGCTGGTGAAAATCAAGATCCTTATACTTTCTAGAAATTAGAGGTGCATTGAGTATTCTCCTTCAGGTCTTATACATGGAATGAATAAACGATGACTAAATTGTCTGTGTGAATTCCAGAGCTAGGAAAATAGGAGATGATGTTTTCGGGCATTGGGAAGCGCCTTTGGGATATCTCACCAGTTCACAGCACCACCACCACCCCTTCCTCCCTGCATCTGCAACCATAAACCAGGAAAAAAACAAATCAAAATGGGTAAAGTATGGCAAAGTTCTAAGCAAGCAAAATGTTATAATGGAAAGTATTAGGCAGCACTAGCTACCAGGCAGCTGCACTCACCCTGCTGCCCCCCTTGCACCATTTCAGGATGCCTCCAGCATCATCTGTGGCAGAGCCAGGCTGATCCATGTGTACCTACACTGTTCCATGGCCACGCTCCCACTGTATGCTATGCTGTCTACACTTGGGTGCCATCATCATGCCCCTACTAGAAACATGTTAGCCATCACTGTTTCCATCACCAAGAGCCTATGCTTACAGACTGCAAAGCTACTCAGCACATTACAAATGGCTGATCATTCTGAAAATGAGAGTAGACAGCACTCAAATAACAGGGATGTGGTCCAAAGTTCAATTAATTTATATTGTAAAAACGTATTGAGTTTCAATTTAGGCCTTTCAAAGCAGCAGGAGCTATGCATCAACTGCCACACAACCCTCGCTGTTAATAATTGGCCAATTTGCTGAACTGCATGGATGAAGCTGTAGTTAATGATAAATGTCTTGTCAGCATGCTACATTTGAAAACCACGAATTAGGAAAACATCTGCTTAAATCCAAAGTATGACTAAGAGAAAATGAATGGGTTTCATATTTAACGTTTAACTTCCACTAGCAACTGCGAGGCACATCTGTCTCCCAGAATCCAAAATGCCGTTTGGATAAGTGCATCATTATGTAATGACAAGACTCCCTGCCAGCACAAGCTGACACCACTGTGCTTCAGAGCTGAGATGCCCTTTTTTTTCCACTGCAATTTCCATCTCTTACAATCTCACTTGCACTTACAGCGCAGTTTGCTGTAAATTTGATTATGGATGAGAGTCAGGGCCCAAGTACAGCCAAGACAACATGGAAGCTCTTGGAAACCCTATCCCATGAGATCCTGAGGACACGTAAAAGCTAAAGCGGTACAAGGGACTCAGCAAGCAGAAGGTCCCATGCTGGCATACACACACTTATCACTGTTGCTGGACGTGGCACAACCCTGTGCCTAGGCTATATCGTGCCACCAGCATCTGGAGTGTCCTGGCTTGTGATGTGGCATGTGGTAGTTGACACAGTCCAGCCAATTATTTAGTTTTATAGCTAGTTATACCTTTTGTACGCTAAATAGGCTGTAAAACTCCTTTACAAGTTTTATAGAGCATGCAAATAAGAGCTGCCTGGTGGTCTTAAAATAAAAAAGAAAAGCCAACATACGATGTTTTCAGGCTCACGAGTTACAGATGACTCCTATTCCCAGCAATCTAATTCCACCGTTCTGCAAGCCTACGCAGCAGCATGCATATCCTGACAGCTGCAGCCTTTTCCCAACTGTGGCAGCTACCTGCTGGATGTGGGCACAGGATCCCTCTCTCCAGTGTAACCACCTAACACGATGCAAGCCCTGAAGCTCCCTCAGCTCCTCATATTTTGGCCAGCTTTGGAGCACTGTCTCTAAGAACCCCTCAGCACATGAGTAGTGCCCTGCCAGAGCACCCGCTCTCTGGGCATGCCAGAGCACTTGCTGCTTCTCAGCTCTGCAATCACTTCAAGGCTCTGCAGATGGGCATGGGGAAGACTTGGACACCCAGATTTGAGGATTTCTGTTCTGTTATGAAATGCAGGATCTAAGACATGCAGGAGACCAGTGTGCACAGCTTTGGAAATTTCTTTCCCTCTTTCTGTTCTGCAGTTATAATATTTATGCATTTGATAACATCATTTTGTAAATAATCCTGCTGCAGATTTACTAAGCTATTGGAAACTACAAACGCAAAGTGAAGACAGCACTCAGCTAAGGCCATTCACATTCACATACACACACTTCCCACCCCAGCTCGTCCTCAGGTTACCAAAACACAGCCCCCATATGCTCGTGGGGGGTCTCTGCTGTGAGATGTTTCAAAGCAGCTGAATGAACCTTTCATGCTCTATTGAGCACCCAGGGAATTAGCCTGCGTCAGCCCAAGTTAGCTCTATCCCATGCAAAACATTCCCAATTATAAGATATCAGAGATGTAAAGAGTAAACAGAAGTTGTCTTCTTTGTTTATTTACTTAACATCAGTTGTACAGCTGCAGTTTTTGCACAAATAGGAAAGACAGAAATGGTCTTTCTTTACTAAAATAACGACAGACAAGAGCACTGCCCTGCTGTTCCAGGAACAAATGCATAAACCAGGCAAGTTTTCACACAGCTTTGGGAGAAAGGAGTTGAAGATGTGCCTCAATTATTGCAATACTCACACTGGTCAGGCAATATTGCTATAAATCAATTCAGCCCATCTGCTACCCCTGTAATCTTTATTATGCTTCTAGCATCCAAGAACAGCAAGCAACACACGTTGCCAGAGGTAAAGTTTCTAGATGACTGGATTATTTGAGTAATCCTGTCTACAAGAGTGATGAAAAGGCTGAACACAAAACGTGTCTATCAGAGCAGGCTGACAACCTGGAGCTTGATTTTCAAATTGCAAAATTAAGAAGTCTGAAGTGCTCCTCATCACCTTTCAAAATGAAGAAATAAAATTAAAAGCCTGAAGTAATGAAGTGATGATCTTGCAATTGCTGCAACTATTTACTTAAGAATTATTTATTCTCAAATACTTGAAATGCTGCTGCACAGAGCAAGAATTGGAATACTTAAAAAAAAAAAGACTAATTCATAGCAGCAAAAAGTTCATTTTCTTGCATTTGCCATGAACCCTGCACATCTTTTAAGATTTTTCCATTCCCTCCCCTATGACACATTTGCCTTTACATATAATCACATCTACCTGCCAAAACATTTGAAAGATAATTTTTAGATGGCTTTTTTGGTTCCAAAAGCTGCACTTTGTTTCCGAGCTGTCTGTATCACTGTGTTAATTTCAGAAGTAAAATGGCCAAGGATGTTAAGAGACCAAAGTATCTCAGATGTATGACTCTGCCTCAGGACAGTATTAGATTTGAGACCCTGCTTGTGATTGCAAGATGGGTTTTTACCCACTAAAGCTGTTTCTGAATCCATTTTTCTAACATTTATGAAACTTTAAATTTTTAATTCAGGACTCCTGAATGCATCAAAGAGAACCATTTCCTAATTATCCAAACACAAAATCAATTATGCTTTGTTATGAGAAAGTGTGAACGTTCCTTCCCTGTAATGTCTCATTTATTCTAAACACATGGGGCTGCCTTCTCTAAACTCACCCAAAACAATTGCTGCTGTACTAAAAGAGCACATAAAACCCCCTTAAAAACAAACAATTCAGTTGTTATGTAGACAAAAGTAAGAAGACATTAAGGATAAACCTATCCTTCAAATAAAAATGCACCCTTTGACAGTAATTAAAACTGAGATTACACATTTGTATGTGGGGACAGAATTTGGCCTCTTTAATTCAAGGGAACTTCAAAAGCTGTATTTCAAACACTGGCAGAAGTAAAGACAAAGTTCAACAATCTTGGCAACATACGTTAAATATGAGATTAATTAATTACTACAACAATATTTTATGTTACGCTATTTTGCAGATCCCATTAAGAACACAGGGTTTATTTTCATTTTTGCTTGCTGAATAAATAACCCCACCACTTATGACAATAAAAAATAGAGCACTGGATAAAAAATGGTCACAGAAGCTTTTTCCTATCCTCTAGACTGCATCTGGCTGACACTGTTCCTGTTACTGTTTACTTTCTCTATAGCTCCACAAGGAGTATTTTCTTTGGGGTTTAGTCAAGTTACTTCCTTGGTCATAAAAGCTTGGAAAGTCTGCTGAAAGGAGAAACCCCTCCACCTTTATAATTTAAGCTCTGAATTCATCTGCTGCAGAACTTTTATTTTGCTGAGTTTGGGTTAGAAATGATAAAAAAGGAGATCACATTTCATGTTAAGTTCACCTAATGATGGGGAGCACTAAAAACCTTAAGCCACTCTAATACTTTTATAAGCCGCAAGTAAGACCCTTCTTATCCCAAATAACAATTTATAAAGCCCTCCATTATACTATTGAGAGAGCAAATTAAAATATCAGCCAATATATACATGTGCTTTGCCAAGTGAGTCTTGCATAGAGTTGACCACTGCCAAATGTATTATCTGGGCAATCATCTGACTTAACAGTTAGCTGGAAAGATGCTGTCACAGAGCTGCTACACTCAAGGTTCCCAGACTTGATAGGAGTTAAGTGCTGCCTCTGACCCAGAGTCCTTTTTGCTCCTTTGAAACTTTCAGCCAAAGTGTTCTCTGCCTTTGTTTATATGCAGAGCAGTCAAGCAATTTTTAGTGGGAAAAGGACAAGATAAAGGGGCAAACATGGCTGTGTCTTGGGTAACAGTTGTGATCACAGAGATAAAATCAGTTCTTAGGAGGATGGTTATACCAGCTCCCTAGGAGGGATCACCAACCTGAACTCAACCACACTTGATGTATTTATTTAATCTGCTCTTAGGAACCTCCTTTTATGGAGATTTCATGACCTCCAAGGAGAAGTGATTGCTCAATTTTCTTTAGCCTTACAAAGCTCCTCTCAAGGCCTAAAGTGGCTCTTTGCTGACAGCCTAACCTTTCCTCCCATGTATTCTGAGAATGGCTTCTCTTACCTTCCTGCAGCTGCTGTCAGATCTTCTATGCAACCTTCCCAGCTTCCTTCTCTGCACATTTTGTGTTACATGTCTTTATAATGTCCAAGTATGATTGCTTTTCTTCATAATAGCACAGCCCGTGGTCCTATTACACCCAGACCCTTTCCTGAAGAGCTGCTGCCCAGAGACATTGGTTGGGAGGGATCTCTGGAGCTCAGTTGATCTGACTTCCCACAAGGAAAAGGCTACCTCAGTCCTTTTGACTGTCCAATGCGTTTATCATATCACCATTTCATATTGTTGTCATTAATATAATATACAGGTTACACCAGATCTGGTTTGTCAGGATTACTCTGAACTCCAATGCTGCCTCCAGAGCACTTGTAAATCCTCTCCTCTTGGCACTAGCTGCAGATTTAATGGATGCTTTTTCACCCAAGTCATCAATGACAGTGTCAAATAGACTAAAGACAGTTCTCCAGAAGGGAACTGTGATGGACCATTCCAATTTCTTTCCAAACACCAGTAATTCAAAGACATCTCAGACACCTTTCAGCTCTGCTTTGTGTGCTGAAGAGACCACACTCGTTCCTCCCTGACAGTCAATTTTGCTAAAAACTAAAAAAAGCAAGTGTCTTATTTGCAGTTGCAAGGATAAAATTGTGGATCTTTGATGCGATGGGTTTCTTAGTACCAAATCCTGCTCTATAGTTCTGGGAGAATTGTTTTGGATTGTTACTTAAAATCCACTATATATTCTGGTTTCTTTACAGAAACATTTACTTCCATTTGATTAAGCTGCTTTCAACTGCTGAACCCAAATCCATAGACAACAGTTCATATTTACACTGCAACAACAACAAAACCAGGTTATCACCAAAGCCTTTACTGGCCATCACACTTTTGTCACTGTTATTCAGTATATATTTTACCCTGGAAATACATTTCTCATATGTGTGGAACTCGAGATTGCATACTGGGCTTATTTCTGCTTTCCTTCATGCAACACATCTCCATAACTATTTAGTTAGGCAAAATTCGACTCCTTTCAAGTAAGGGATGTACTCTAGTAAATGGATCACCTAAACCCAAGGTTATAAGTAACAATTTTCAGATGCTGGGACAGTTACCATTTTGTTTCATGACATTTAAATGATGCTTGGTTTTGACAGTGTGCCACAGTACGACAGGGATGAGTCTGAGTTTTAGTGTGCAAATGGGTACACTGGTCTACATTTTAAATTTCAACAGGCAGCCATACAAATCCCTTTCGCTATACCACAATCACCTATCTGCGACTGCTTCCCAAGGAAACGTCACCCTTTATTTACTAAGGAAATGTATTTTTAAAAAACTGTATCTTAAATGTATGCTAAAAACCGTTGGAAATAGCTGTAGCACCAGAGCAGTGCCCTCTGTAACATGTTGCAAAGATCTAAATTAGCAGAGAAATCGTGTCACAGTTTTAAGGAGCTTTCAGAACAATCTGCGACAGCCTGGCAGTGCCATGCTGCCCGCGCCTGCCTCCCAGCACCCTTCCTGCAACAGCTCTCATCATCTAGGCTTCCAATACTCTTTATGGCATGAAGTCCTCAAGACAGATCATCCCTGCCAACCAGTATCCCAACTGGGTTCCTGTAAGAAGAGGTGTTGGGGGTCCCCAATAACCTCATCGCCCTGACAGACAATAGTGCCAGGGTGCCATGCGGTCATGCCTCAAGACCCTGGCAGTGAATAGCACAGCCCTGGGGGCTTGCCTAGAGGCTGAGGGGCACAGGAGGCCTTTTGGGAAGGAAAAAGCAGGATAGAAGGCAGTATGGATAGTACTGCAAATCCATAGGGTGACCAAAGAGGTCAGGACAGGGCATTGGCAGAGATAGGTAACCTTGGCAGGAATGGGGTGAGCGACTCCAGCAAATGCACCCCTCCTTCAGGAACTGTTGTTGCTGCTCTGTTACATGGCTCCATGCTCCTTCCGACCTCCCCTCAAAAAAGAAAGAAATCTGCAGAGAAATGAACTGGAAAGCTTATATTTTAAGTAAAAAGAGAGAAAATGCAGCCTTCAAAAAAAAAAGAAAAAGTCAGAAACCCTTCTAAGGCTTTTTACACAAACATGCAAATGCCCAACTGAAAAATATCCTCAGCATATAGTACTTACTAGAAGAGATATTACAGTAATATCTCACTGCACCTTCTGCTAATGTGTTTTCTGCATGGTGCTGTTAACAACTACGAAAATAATAAGTTTGAGTGTATCAATATCTCACACTGCCTGGAGGCACAGCCATTTTCATTTGTGCATCGAAAGTAGGAAGCGTAATGCAGTAGGCAGATAATTCCTCATTTGAATAAGCCATTTCTATTTCACAGCCATATAAAACAATATAAAAGCCCTCTTTGAAAGGTTGTATCTTCAGTTTGTAGACAGGAAAATGACATATAATTGTGGAAAGGGCAAAGACCTAAGAAGGGGTTTTATTTCTAAGTAGCTTCATTTGTGCTCAAAGAAAGGGTTGCTATTTGTGTGGGGGGAAAAAAAGAAAAACAGCAAAAATACTAAACTCACCTTTTTTATCCTTTTATTTTCAAATATTTGTCCCAATAATGTATTTCCAGAGCTTAATGAAAAAGTGTATTGGTAAATTAAGTTTCTACGAGAACACGAGTCGGTATTCATAGCGGTAATGGCACAGGCTGCAGCAATTGCGCGCAAACCTGAGCTCTCCTGTTTGTGCCCTTAGGTCAGCTGAAAAGCAACAGCTTGGGACTAAAAGTCACCCAGGAGCATCGCAATCATTTCATAATTAATCTAGTATCACCACCTCCACTAAAAGCTGTTTAAATGCCATGTGTTACTAACCACCATAGCACAAGAGTGCACAAGGAGAGACGCTAGAACAGCGCCTATCCAAAGCGGCCAACATGATTTACTTTCTCTTTACTGCTAGCATCTAAAAGTAGGCAATTTAAAGTAATATTTTAAGTTAAAAAAGTTAAAAAAAAAAGAAAACAAAGCTTCACTTATTTTTTAAATCAGATTTCTGATTAGAAAACCAGAACCTCTGTGGATTTCTTATGCTATATATTATGTAACCGTATACTTAGGCCTGTTTTTCAGTTTTCCTTTTAATGTATATTTTAAAAGCACATCAGCGTTATAAATTCCTATTGTTTACATACCCACATGCATTACTGGCATACATAAATTATATATGAATCTTATGAAGCCCTGATCTAATTCAGCTGTTACTGAAATGTGCTGCAAAGCCTTTCCTGATTTCACTGTAGCAAAAGCAGTGCTCCTATATCCCTTTTTGGTTCTATTTAATTTAAACATAAAACATCAAAGAAGATTGCTCTCTTTTCATGATCTCTTTGAAATCAGCGTTTAATACTAGGTCATAATATTCATACTGTTACATGGAAGTAAGATATAGTGTACTTTAGCATAGAAGCTTTCATTATCTATTTTGTAATGAATGTTGCCCATCTTTTTCTTTAGCGCACCCCAAATTCTATGCTATAGAAATTTTAGTGTGAATTTTGAAAGACATATAGGAGGTTTTATTTATTTTTCTTATGTTAAAGGGCAACAGTTGGTATGAATCAGACCTGAGCATGTTCCTTCTGGCAGAAAACAGCCCATGCCAGAACTGCTGGAACTCTCTGCCTTTGAGAAGTTTAATTTATTGTCTTGAATAATAAACTGCCATTCAATCAACCTTGTGAAACAAAACATAAAACAGGCCAGTGCTTACATCTTGAACAGGGACCAAAAGAGTTTTCCACAAAGGAAGCAAAACCGGGAGAGGCGTTTTATATTAAATAACATCAGTTATTTTGTTCTCTCGTTTTGTCTGCCTTCAGTATTAATTAGAAGTAACTGCCAGTTCATACGCTCCAACCTCCGCACAGTAAAATTGATTAGTGTACCAAGATAGGAAATATGAATCAGTTTTTGATGAAAAATATCAGGTTTCAGAGCACTGTATGGGGCAGCTGTGAGGAAGCAAAAAGTGTGAAGATACTAACCCATTCACAACACTCAGCTGGGCATTTGCCCAGTCATCCTGACCAGACTGTCAAGGCAGACGACCAGCCACTACTCTTTGGTTAAGCACTGCATTATTTCCTCTTAATCTTTGCTTGCTGGCTTGTCCATGTTTACTGTAATGTACACTGCTCAGTAACCACAATCTGTATATCTAAATAGCTTGTACAACTAAGGAAGAACAGGTTTCAATTCATTCCACTGGTCTGCATAGTAGATGTTACACCTTAAGGTACTGATGTACCTTTTAATCACAAAGTATCACTCTGGGGCTCAGAGTTTTCTGTGTGAAAAGATGCCTAAGAGTTGTGACTGCTGTATTTTTAAATATATAATTATTTTCTTTAAAATTATCTTATTTCCTAGGCTTTTCTTCTGAGGAAAAAAAATTAAAAAGCTGTCTTGAAATCTAAAGTCTCAGTTACTCAACCCAAACAAAATACAAATAAAATACCCCCCTTAACAACATTGCTCTGATTCTTTCTAATTTATTTTATTCCAAGGAACTCTATTCACACTCTAATGACAACATTTCCAAACTGAACTGCCTTTGAAACACTTTGGTATTTTGACTTATTTCACGTTTTCAAATAACTCTCTGCCCACTGGTTATAAATGACATTAATGTAATTCTGCTTTGTATCTACTCACATAGCCCATGAGGGTTATTAAAGGGTGGTTAACCATGGCAAATCAATAGGATACATTTTGGTGTGGAATGCCTTTTAAAGTAGGAAAGCCCTGGTATTACAAAAAGCTAAGCACTATAAGGAGCTAGAGCACACACCAGATCGTACCGTTGATTTGAGATCCCGGTTAGCGGTTACCGCCAGTGCTGCACACGCCTGCCTTTTCCCTTCGCAATGGAAAGAGCTGTACCTCGAGACTGTGTTCTAAAGATTGCTAAGATATTCTGCTTGGCAGATTAGCACCCATCCTTGCTGGATACGGGGCTGACAGGCGTTTCGGCGTGGCGGTGGGTGACATCTTACCTTCTTGCAACGCGTATGGCTGCCGGGAGCAGCGAGTTGGTGCGGAGGAAGTGTGGCCCGGAGCCGATGTCAGTGTTGCGCACATACTGCCTGGTAACATCCCGCTGACATTCTACCTGCTCTCTGCACCCCGGCTATTCACAAGCTTCCTTCCACAAAGTCACGACTTCAGGAGTGAAAAAACCCCTTCACTCCAGCTCAGCCCAAATGGAGGACTGGAAGGCGGATCACGTGGCTGCCAGGAGCTGGTCTTGTTGCATTACACGCAGCAAGTGTGGATGGCAAACAATATCGGTTGATGTTTATGCCACATGTTCTGAGTCTTTTCACATATCAGCACCAAAATCCTGTTTCTGCACAGTGTAACGCCACAGGATCCTACCAGGAGAGGGCTACAGTCTAACAGGGCAAACTACAGAATACACATGGCACGCTAAGGAAGACCAAGAGGAACCGATATTTACAAAGCACACCCTTGCTCTGGAAGGCAAAAGGCATCACCCAGTGAAGTTTTAACAATTTCCTAAAATGCACACTCAAATACATTGTGTTTTAGTCCCTGGGAAATTTGCCCATGTTCAAATTATCTGCCTCTTAAGGACAGTTGAGATTTTGAGGCAAAACACTGTTGTTATTTGGGCTAATATTATTGCTCAAGTCAGCTATCTGCCTGCTCATAAACACTTAACAGAAATAAGATTCATAATTCAGTGCTAAACCACTGCTCCAAATGCATATGAGCGCTGACCTGTGCCACGAGCTCTGCTGGGACTCCCAATGCAAGGGCAAAAGCAACACAAAACCTCTACATCCTTAGTGTAGTATTTGAGGAGTTATCTCAGCAGGTCTCTTCTCATTCCTGACTCAGCCTTGTTAAACCAAAGCTTTTCAATAGCAATTTTTGCACCTTCCTAAGCCAAAAGTTTGCGTGCTTTACATTTAGATGGCAAAATTATTGATCTTTCCCATATTTCACATTATTCAAAAGTGACCACAGACACAAAAAATGCCATTTTCTTGTCCCTGCCTCTAACATAAGCCAAACAAGAAATAAACGAGCTGTTCTCCCATATCCAAAGATCAAAATAAGCCAAATATTCCTATTGTTGCCTGTGGTACATTAGCCCCTTCAGCCTATCAGACCACTTTCCTTATGGCTGTTTAGTTGGCCATGCTACTAACCTCCTGGGACACACAAAAGCTTGTTAAACTTTCTCCTTGCAATTAACAGCATTAGTCTGGAAACCTTTTAGAGTAGCAGTGGCAATTCCATATGTGACATGATCCTTCTATGGAAGATGCCGTTTCCAAAATCACTTTGCAGTAAGGCAAACCACAAGCTAAATCAGCTTGTTAACACACACCTCTTACCTTTAAATAAAAACTTAGAATCCTGTAATACTTCACACTTGCTCAGAGTGGAGTCCAGAGGGGTCTCCATCCGTGTTTTTCTTTCTTTCTTGCCTTCTTTCTTCCTTCCTGTGCCATGCCAGAGAGCCTTCCCCACCTCTCCAAAGGAGAAAACTACTGTTCAAGTTTCTGGCTTTTCTCTAAATAAAAAAGCCTTTCGGAGAGGGCAAAAACTGTGACTGAACAGGGAAAGGCGCCTAACAGGTGGTCCAAGTGTGTTCCTTCACACATGCAACTGTCATCAGGAAACAGCGGAAAATTCAGGGGAAGGAGAAGGAATTAGCAAAACCTATGGGGCTTTTCTGCAGCCTGTCACATCATCCCCCAGCACAGGCAACCTCACGCTCTCCTCTGCATCTGCATTGCATTAAACAGGATGAAGAAACACAAACCAACTTTCACTTGAATATGAACTCTCCACTTCATGTCACCCTCAGGACAATCACGTGAATCACATATGGCGAACTCAGCCTGGGAACTGCGCTGGGACCTTTCCGGCCAGGAGCAGAGCTAATCCTCACCGCTGCCCGCATATGGCTTGTGACTGAGCGCCGCAGGTTCCTCCCTGCCTGCAGCTGCTGGCCCAATCGGCCGCACGAGCAGGGCCAACGGGGTTGTGTCAGCAGATGGACTTGCATTTTTTCCATCAAGTCGGAGCAGGAAGCAAGGCGAGTAGCAGGGGTGATTTGATTTCAGAACTTGCTACCTAGCGCGCAGGCTGCATGCTCGCTGATCTCTTTAGAAAGGGAAAAAGATTCACTCTCCCAGCTCCACCGCTCTCCCTAACCTGCATTTGCATCTGTCATCAGATACTCGTGTTTCCCTTTGCACCCAGGAAACAACTTGCCCCAAAACGACAGTGTTCCAGGCAATCTGGCAAGTCTCTTCCCTGTGGCATGTCCTTGCCTCATCTGTTTGCTAAGCTAGGATAAAATAAGAGAAAGAAGAAGAGAAGAAAGAAACCAGCAGCTAGTCCCCCTCCTACCCCCTGAGGAAAGACCTGCCATTCAGAGTAGATGGGTTATCGTTTGCTAGAATGAACCTTTCCAGTCTTTTCTGCTACCTCATAAATAATACCTTGAAAGTCATAAACGTAATAAAAAGTAATAACAAATCATAAAATAAAAATCATAAAAATAAAGTAACAAAACGTGAAAAAATAAACATTATTTTGAAAGTGATTCTACCTCAGAGGGAGACAATGAAGCCTTTCAACTGGTTACATTTCAGCTGGGAGCCTTCTCACAGTTTTCAGATAGCAACAATGTGCTAGTCTCTATAGCCACCTTGTAGGCACATGCAGGTCTCTCAAATTCCTGATGCTCTCTGCTAAGGTAATCTGATGCTTCCAGGGGCTGGTGAGACTAGAACAGCTCATTGCAGTCTTGGGAGTATTAGTGGGGGTAAGGACAAAAAATACATTCAGACCACTTGTATCACCAAGAAAAAGACATCCTCGAAGATGAAGCAATGCAGCTGAGAACGAATTTTAACTGAGCAGTTGGCACACGTGGAGAGAAACAACTCAGTCGATGGCCACAACATATCTGATGAGCAGCTGTAAGTCCTGTGGTGCTGCTCTTCAGGATATTTTGCTCTCTAACACTCTACGTGGGGACTGTTTCTGCATGGCTTCTAATTGGCAGGTCAGTGTTTTCTCATCAATTGCCCATGATAGCGTCTGGACTCTCATATCTCTTACTGCATTTAAAAAACTTTCTATGTGACAGCAAGCACAGTTTCAGATCCTGCCCCTATCTCCGGAGTTCTTGGATCATAGTATTGCTGTTACAAAACCCATCAGTACGTCATTTGGGAAACATCCTGAAAAGTCAGATGCATCGGTGCAAGCCAAGCAGGGATGTGACGGATCAATTTGAATATTTAAACAGCAGAATTAGAAAGAAAATAAATGGGCAGCCATCTCCAGATATGGGAGCATCCCCACTCAGAGGAGATTACTGAATAAACAACAGATCCTGATGTCTGATGGAATATGAGCCTGAAAATCCCTTGGCATAAGCTACCATCTACAGGGTGGGGAGTGGAAGAAGCTTATCTCCACGTTCCACAAAAAATTAGCTTCATAGTCAAGCCTTTTATAATACCCTAAGAAATCAGACACTGGCAGGCAGACAGAATTGTGGTTGGATCTGCTGTAAGAATTTCTGTAACAATCAAATAAGTTATTTTATAGGAGTTTGCTACATTCATCTCGACTTTTACAAAGACGTATGCAGTAAAACAGAGCAGTGTTTTCTTCCCTCAAGAAAGAAGAGAAAGAAGTTGTCTTCACAGCTCATGCAGAAACCTTCACATGTATTTTTCTGCCTTTACTCACAGTCAGCCTCTCCTCCTGAGCTCTCATCCTGCTGTGCAGAGTAATATTCAAACAAATGGTTTTCAAAAATCCAGCTACAACTCTTTCTGCCGTGGCATTACAGCCTGATTTGCCCAGGACAGGAAACCAGCTTCCTTATTGGGACTGGAATTGGACAACTTCATCAACAGCTTATGACAGACAGGAAAACTGAACATCTGTCTTACATGTCTGTATCTCAAGTAACAAATGAAAGACCAGAAATACTCCACAGCACAGCTATTCCAAAATGTTTGCATTCCTGGGCAGACAGTCTTGGAGGACCACTAGCTAACCCAGTCAAAGTTCGTAAGTACTTTTTAACATGGCATCAAGAAACAGGGACAAACCTTGTCATTGTCTTTTAGGATTATGGCTGCTACTGCTGTTAGACTTTAAAACAGGCCCATGTCAGCATTTCTAACCTTTGTTTTAGTTGATCAAGTTTCCATAGAGACTAAGGCTACAGAGTTCAGCAGCATCAAATCTAACTACCAATATAAACAATCTAGAACACAGGGCAGTGCTGCTGTCAGGGTCATGCTTGCTCCCTAGCATCAGGTCTGCTGGGATGAGCTGTAAAACCTGGTTTTGAGAGGGTCAAACCACCCTCTGAGTGTCATGGCATGAGACATCTGTGTTACACTTAAGGTCAGTGATCCTTTCTAGTCAAGAGGACCTCTACCAAGCTGAGATGACAAACACAAACCTTCAAATGCCCAGAAGGAAGCATGCCGGATTTGCTCATGTTTGTTCCTATCCACGCTTATTCTGCAGTTGGCTCAATTACAGTGCTAATCAAATACTTTAACACAAATGTGTTAGCTCCATAGGAAACATGATTTAGCAGATAAAATAGTTAGATATCAAATAGGACCAGTAAATCCCCAGTCACCCATGTGTGCAATGTGGGCTTAAAACCTTTCACTGCAGAGAAGTGCCAGCCTTCTGCACTATTGCTGGCAGGTTCCCATCTACAGCCAGAGAATGGTTACCTGTTTTAATGATGTTATTCCTACTCTTTTGTCTGTTCTCCTGGGTTTTGTATCGCAGTCCACAGTGAATGCAGTGGTTCATTACCACACAGGGAAACAATCTGGACTGGGACAGCAGCTAAAGATGGTGTAAATGTTAAGTGCTATTTTATAAAGAGATCTTAAGCTGTTTCCATAAGTGCCTTGCTTTTGAATTACCTACTTGGATTGCATAAAATCCTCCAGCACAACAGATCAGTCTTGAAGTCTTTCTCTGTCATTGCATTTAGTAAGCCTTCAGTTGGGTCTTCTGTCTGTGTTCTGGCCTGTGGTCTCTGTGTTGCTAATACCATCAAGATGCTTTCACCCCCTGATTAGCCTATTGAAGTCAAATCCTCCTTCATAATTGGCATTTGAAAGAGAATAATACACACAATAAGCTCTGCTGCACACTCCAGCATTAGTATATGGATGATTCAGAGAGGGCTACCTAGATGTCACTAGATAAAAACTCAGTAACAAAGCATTTAGTTGGGTGTTTGTCCCATTTGGCCATAGATCTGAAAAAGGATGACATGGCCAGCTAGGCTTTCACCACTACAGGATGGTGTTTACTGCAAGACTTCTTGTCCTGATCAGCTCTTCTCACCTAATGCAACACACAGATTTTTGTGCAAACAGCAAACACTTCAGAGCTGCCATCAATTTTCAGCACAGTAAGGGTTCATTAATTTTCTCCTCTAGCAATGAGCGTGGCTGAAATACATTGGGCCACCACAGCCCAGCTCTTCAGTAGCTTTGTCAGGAGCGTGCAGTACGGTACGCAAAAAATCTCTTTCCCTGTCTTATATGTCAGTCCTGGGGGGTGTGATGAAGACAGCCAGTCCCAAGTGCCGTGTGCCAAGCTACATGTGAGCATCACACTCTGCTGCCCCTTTGCATGCCTGGCTGGATTAGCCGATGTCAACAAGAGAGTTACACCCTTCCCTACATGGACACATATGGGGCGTACAACTCCACACACACCACGGGTAGGGAGTGGGGGGACGGGATGGACAAAGCACATGCTCAAGGCCCTGGGAAGAAATGCCACTCAAGTTCTGACTCTTGAAACGGTATCAGGGTTCCTTGAAGCAGAGCCAGCACCATCCCCTGGGGCGGAGCGGACACACTGAGCAGATTCTGTTCGGAGTAGAAGTCTCCTGATAGCAAGGCATAGGACAGCCCAGCACTTCAGTACTACCAGCCTTCTTGGTTCCTCATTGCTCGTCCCCTCTGGGGTTTGCACAGCTGGTGTGGTGAGTACAGGGGCACTTGAGCATCCGACAGTGATGCTGAGGAGGAAAGGCTCAATGACATGCTCAGTCTGGAGGATCTTCAGTTTCTATATGTGATATATTCACCACCATGAAGGCAGAAGACAATAGGAAATAAACTCAGATTGTGTCCAGCGCTTCCCCTGTCCATCACACATTATGTTTGTTACAGAGATGGCTGCTGAGCACAAGCCAATGGCCCTCTTGGCCTCCAAGGAGGGAAGGAGGACAAGCAACACCAAGTCTACAAATGGAGCAGGCAGCGGAGAGGATAGAAGTGTTTAAAATGAAGCTAAAGGCAGGCTCAAAGCTACCCTAAGGTGGTAAGCCTAGGGGCTGAGCAGAAAATGTAAATGTCAACAAGAATGCAGGAAGGATGGACAGTTAAATGGGTGTTCTTCCATCTGATACTTACACCTGGAATAAAAAACATGATACTGAAGTATTTCCAAATAAAGCAGCTGAATGCAAATGTGAAAGGCTGCATGAAAATCACAGGAATAAGCCTGAGATTTAAATATCAACACTGACATATAGGATGAGCCATTTTAATAACATCACCGTTCTGCTGCTCCCCAGGAAAACATGCTGATACGGGCTGGGAAATCTGAGGAGCAGCTCATGTGATGCAGACTTCTGACATTCCCCCAGCCGTGACTAAGCTTAAACAAGTGGCATTATCTGGTGCATTTGAAAGCAAGATGTGAACAACATGATCATGGGGCTTTTTTTGGTACCACACAAAATGTTCTGGTTTGGATGGGGTTTGTGAAGTGAGGGATATTACAAACAAGTTTAAATTTGCCTGTGGCTTTTATAGTCTTGCCAGCCTGAACTGAGAGTGCTGAGAGTTAATAACATGAACGTAAAGAGCAGCAGTTGTGTGAAAATGTCTATAATTGAGCTGACACCAGATACCACAACCAAAATAACTACGATTCCTATTACAGAAAACACAACCTTAGCTAGAAATAGAGCCTGAAGTGGGCAGTCTTAGTCAGTTTTAGAAGTTTTACATCATTATAAATACGTTGATATCTAAAGCGTGCTACTTCCAAACGTAGGATTAAATAGTGGGTCATCACAAATACTTTTTTCTAGTTGTGAAGCTGAACATGCACGTGAGCTTTGTGTTAACTGAAAGTGAATAAAAGGGAACTGAAAATAAATGTGTGACTAGAAGCCCAGATGCTAATACTCTGATAAGTGTGCACAGCTCAGGAACACGAAGCTCAAACAGCACCTAAGCCCCCAATGCAAGCCCACCCTAAAGGCACACAGCGCGCTGCCCAGAGCTCCTGCATGGCAGTTTCTCTTATGGCATTAATTTTGTTCTACATTCATAGGGACTTTTTTTAAAAAAATAATAATCTTGAGATTATTTTTAAGACTTCTACTTTTGAAGAAATCCGAGTAAAAAGGTTTAACCAGCCTGGTTAAAATCACAAGGTCAGGGCTGATCTCTGGGCATCAGCACAATTCCTTTAACAACAAGAAATGACAGCAGCTGACATTTTATTGCCCAGTTCTTCAAAAAGCTCATCTGTCTCAGTAACAGTTGCAGAGGTAGTAACCACCTTCCTAAATCTGAGATAACCCCACAATGGTTTGGGTTGGAAGGGACCTTAAAAATCACCCAGTTCCAACCCCCTGCCATGGGCAGGGACACCTTCCCCTAGAGCAGGTTGCTCCAAGCCCCTGTGTCCATCCTGGCCTTGAACACTGCCAGGGATGGGGGAGCCACAGCTTTTCTGGGCACCCTGTGCCAGGGCCTCAGCACCCTCACAGAGAAGAACTTCTTCCTTATATCTAGTCTAAATCTATTCTCTTTCAGGTTAAAGACATTTCCCCTTGTCCTGTCACTACAGATAAAAAGCCTTTCTCCAGATTTCTTGTTGGCCCTTTTAGGCACTGGAAGTTACAATAATGTCTCCCCAGAGCCTTCTCTTCTTCAGGCTGATCAAGTGCAGCTCTCTTAGCTTATAATCAGTACAACCTCATTTTATAAACAGAATTATTATCTCTATTATTACCTTTATTAATTATCTCAGCTAATAATCATAAAGTTAATTATTTTCTTATTAATGGTTTATTTGGTTTGGGGTTTTTTGTTTGGAGTTTTTTCTGAGGGGATCATATCACTGCATTTAGACCATAAAGTCAGAGGGAGCCTTCTCACTTGCTGGTTGAACTTATGCACAGAAAAGAAGATGCAACTACAAACCTAGTGTTATGCATTGCGTCTTTTCATTACTTTTAATTGCTTTTTAAAAGATTTTCTAAACCTACATTGTGTGAAGTTAAGCACAGCCTCTTCAGGTACAAATCAATGCCTGGTTTCCATCTATTTCTATTTCCATTTTCCATTTCTCATTTCTAATCTTCCCCAGCTAGACTTTCACATTTAGTTTGGAACTCAGAAGCTCGCTGGCTGATGCTGCCACCCAATGGCTTTGTAGTCACCAGCAGCATAAAATATATAATAAAATTAAAGCAGATGTAACGTGAACCAGTTCTGCTTCTGCTATAGGAACAGAAAGTGCCTGTGTAGGACACTTCCACTGAAGAGATCTTATGAAAAATGACCCTATAAAATGCACGCTAAAAATACTCATTTGACGAAGGTGCAGAGGAAGAAAGTCCTCAGAATTTCAGCTGAGTGTTCCTACTATCATCTCCAGCAATAAACATGGGTGAGCAATGCAGCTCGCATGGACACCGCGTCCTGCACCCAGTACTCGGCCAGGCCCTTCTGAAGATGTTCCCCCACTGCAGAAGAAGGGATAAACACCCTCTTCCTCCTTCCGCTTGCACATCAGTCCCTCATCAGTAACAGGAGCTGCCTCTGGGCAGTTTTCTTCCCAGACATTTAAGATCCAACCCAGATTTCCCAAGGGAGAAACTGAGCACTCAGTTTACACAGCAATAAAATACTGTGCTGTGACTGGCACTGAGTATAGGGCAGGGGAAGTTGTGTGGATCGATAGTACCCCCCGAAAGTCTGGCTACACTTTAGCCATACCTGACATAAAGCAAATGGCCCTCAAGAGTTTTTCATTCAGGGGAGGGAGAAGCATCCAATAGGTTACTTTGTGGTCTCTGAAGAGAAAGAGAAAGCAAAAGGGCCTTTCAGAAGAGAATGAAAAGGGACTAAAAGGCCAAGATTGAGGAGAAATAGAAAACTCTGGCTTCATTCCTGCAGTCAAGTCCACAAGAGATGCTTTGCCCATAGAGAACACCACGATGAAGAAAGCACTACAAAGCTTCCTGAAAGGAAGGAACAGAGGGTTTGTTACTGCCAACCTGGTGCATGCTTTGAGCTTGCCTCTGCATAATGGGGGCTTCCTTTCATTTCCCTCTCCAATCCCAAGCAGTCCTAAAAATGTCTCCTCATTGGACAGCCTGACCATGTTTGTGAGCATCATTCCCCTTGCAGCCAGGGAGGACCATACTGGAGCTGTATGGCTCTTACGACACAGAGCTCAGACAAACACCAGCCTCAAACTGCTCCTGACCAACACCCATCAACAACATGGGACAAACCCCACTGATTTACAGTGAAACTTGCAGGGAGAAGGACTCCAACAAGAAGAACAAGTGATTGTTTTTCTCTGAAAGGCCACATGCAGCAGAAATATGATTGTGCATTATTATACATGCAATAAGATCCCAAAAGATTCTACTTTAATGCACAATTCAATTAACAACACACTGACTAATAACCAATTCCTTCTGTCATTTTGCTGTTAACAAACAAACCTGATCCTGTTTTATTTTCTCACTCTACTCATGGTTACTAACAAGCATTTTCATGTGCATTTGCTGTGTCAGAAGTAATAATGCAATAATAGAAGTAAAATAGTTCCCTTCAATATAGCAGCAAATGACTTTCCACCCGCAAATTATCATCAGTACAAACTTTTTCCTCTTATAGAAATTGATTTAAGTACTTTATTCAGTTTAAGACATCCGCAGGGAAACTCTGAGACAACAGCGGGGCTACAACTGATCTTACTGCCGTGCACGTGTGCGAGGCATCCTTCTCCCTAAACTGGTACTTGAAGAGTGAAAGCGCAACAACCACTAGATGGGGATGTCTGGCTTTAGGATGTAACAAACCCGAGGGGGCTCAGCCAGCCTGAGATACAGCTTTTTCAGAGTGTTGGGAGAGAGAGTGGGGAAAAGAAGGAAAAAAGAGAGGGAAAGAGGGAGGAGAAAGGAGGGGGAAGAGGGGGGAAAGGGGGAAAAAGAAGGGAAAGAGAGGGGGGCAGAGAGGGGGGGAGAGTGGAGGGCGGAGAGGGGGGCAGAGAGGAGGAAAGAGACGGGGAAAGAGAGGGGGAAAGAGAGCCCATGCACTTGCTTTCTTGTCTTTCTCTGATTGAGTGAAAGACCAACAAATTGATATCATGCAAGGGATAAATAAACAGTACAAGAAAAAACAGGCAGAAACAGTATTAGGTCAATGTGCATATTCCCAAACTGACCTGATGGTAGTGCACCTCCTCTGACCCCCTGACAGGTTCTCACACTTCTGACCATCTCTTTTCTCTGACAAGGTACCTTTTGAAGCTTCATCTGCTCTTGGTCCTCTTCTTGTCTTGCCAGTGCAAGAGCAAGGTCCTGTTTTCCACCCTTCTAAACTTATGGCCCTCTGCCTCCAGCATTTGGTGGTCAAATTTTGCTGCTTCTCAATCCATGTCTTTTTCCTTTCAGGTTACAGCTAAAAGTTCAATATGGATCCCTCCTGTCTCAGTTAACAGTCACCCATCCTCTCCTAACATTTGCATGCCCCACGACAGAGCTCATGAACATACGTTCCCCTCTCTTCAGATGGTTCCACAAGTCCCAGGGCATGAAGGCTGTATTACAGTCCTCCCCTTCAAACTTCTCACAGCACTGGCAACGCTCTTCTTCCCACTTCATCAGCTCTGGGGCCTATTTGCTCACTTGTCTCTCTTCCTCCTCATGAGCGAAATATCCTCTGTACTGGAATCTAAAGCTCCTTTTCCCTTTATCTTCAAATCTCCTCTTCCCTTTATCTTCAAATCTCCTCTTCTAATATTTCCCTTTTCTGCAGTGCCTAAAAGCAAGTGGCCAAATAACCCCAGACAAGAGGAGCACTTAGAGGTACTTCAAATATTTCATACATCGTTTAAAAACTCTAATATATATCAAGAGAAGGATGTGCACAAAACTCCTTCTGTGTACTTGCCTTTCATTTGTTAGTCTTAGCTTGTTATTGCCAGAGAATCTGATTGCACCTTCCCATAGATGCAGACAATCCTATGTAGGAGCAATACATATCTAAACATAATGACTTTCTTTGAAAGAGCATGTGAGAAGTTCACACCAGCTTTTCATACGCTTAAGAACAAAGCCATGGAAGATACCTGGGGAACCCTGCTAGGATACAAACAGATCTGGGGATATTTCAAGCAAACTGGATCTTCCTTTTTTGCCTCAGCTGAAAACTATTTACTCACATGAAAGCCTTCTAGCCAATATTTGTAAGCACTAAAACAGACATCAAATCATTTAAAAGTTTCAGTGATGGTTTTGCTTTGTCCCAAGGTAAAAGATTATAAACAAAACACCGCTGTTCATTGCTTTGAAAGTAGCTGGGCATCTCCTTTCAAACACCACTGTGTAAGAGTGAAAAGTGGTAAAAAAATAAGAAAGAAGGTCGTTAAAAAAGTTTCCTTCAACTTAATGTGCTAAATCTTTGATTTATTTCTCAAGCTGCATTTCAGAGGTGACACAGGTCAGGTTTTCAAACTCTAAGAAAACAAAAGAGAAACAGTTTGTGTTTGATGTATTTTGTCATGCATTTCAACTTAATGGAAAGCAAAGGTAATACAGATGGCACTGCAGGCTGCGTTCTTGATCTGCCATTCATTTTGGCCAAAGATAAAATATTTATTGATGTCAGCATTACAGACACAGCCTCTGCTGGGAAGTTGCTGTAACATATTTGAGATCTGAGAAGATGCTGTTAAGGTTCACATGGGAGCCTCAGAGCACTTACAATACAAGATTAGTCCAAAATTTGCACATCAATGTGTCATACCACAGTGACAGAATAAAGCCTCTTGATGTAATTAAAAATAGATTTACATGAAGCCCACATTTTAATCTGCTTTTCAAACACCTATTCAAAATTAACTGCAAGACAAGGTCACTGTATGAACTGATCAAGACCCAGCTGGGGTGTCTTAAAGTGTTCACCTACCTTGTTTTCAACTACAGGCACTGGTTACAACTGAAAACTTCCACACATAGAATCATGGAATACTTAGGGTTGAAAAGGAACTTAAGATCATCTGGCTCCAACATTTGTACTGATGAACATTCAGACAGGATCATTACAGGCTCACACACACAGCCTATGAAGGGGCATTTCGGCATTTGCAAGGCACAGCACTGCCCCATGCTCTGGTCCTGCTCAGTGCTCTGTGTAGCCAATTAGGCTGTGGAATTCCCTCCCCTCAAGCATGAAGAATAAAATTCAGCACATTATGCTTGAGCATACCAGTATCTGGGTGGGCACTCCGATTTATTAGAAGAATAACTATATGTGATCATCAGAAAAGACTTTAACTACAGCTCCATGAAAGATCCAGTGCAGAGATCTCTTGAGGAGCTGTGGACAATACTCCCAAAAGGAAACCCGAGACCATCCTCAGAATTACAACATCATCCACTACAGCAAGGAAGCATAAAACAGCTCATTAGCAGCCCTATCGAGTGACAGACCTAAAGCCAGCTCCAAAGTTGCCCACACCTGTCTGCCTATAGCGCCTGCCAAAAAGCCAGATTCCACTGGGGAAAGAACCCTTGTCCTTCTTCTACATCTGGATCTTGCAACCCCGAAATGCCCCAGGGAACTGCAGGTTTTCCATCAGCAGGGTGCACAGCTAGGGAGAGAAGATGAGCAGATGCTATAAGATCCCTCTCCCCAAAATGACTGAATTCCACAGTACTGTATTTCAAATGTGAAAACCCAAAATGCCATTGAAAATATCCATCATTTTAAGTAGTCCAGCAAAGATTACACAGAATCCATTTTGTTCATCTATAACCTGAAAATACACAAGCCCTACTATTATCTTAGGAACTCATTTACAGTTGGCACTCTGAGATGTTCCTTTGACAAATGAGGAGCAAGCTGTATTCATAACATAATAGTTACTTTATAGTTCCACACTGAACTCCAACACTACAGTGAAAAGCCTCATGTATAATAAAACTAAGCAGAACTCTCAAAAGCAAGCCAGAAAATCTGTCTTTCCACACCATCATTCATGACAATGTGAACACTTCATTAATCCCCAAGGATCTGTATACTAGAAAAAGTGGTATTTTTAACATGCTTTATGTACAGACCTCAGGAACAACATATCAAGAAATGTAATAGGAGAAATTAAACTAACAACTGCCATTCACACGCAAATACCCATCAGAGCTGCAGTGAGTGATTCTACCCAGATTCCAACCAGCATACCCACATCATACTACACTCTACAGGAGATGGGAACAGTTCTCATGGGTTAGAATCCAGACATTGTATCCTTGCGGAAATCTTCTCCAACTGTAGCAAACTGTTAGACAAATCATTTTGAATAGATGATTACACAACATGCAAGTTTTTTTCAGGCAATGTAATGAGAAATTTCACCTGTCTGCAATGGTGTCTTGTAAGTGTGAAAAAGGACTCCTCTCTAATGCCAGCACTGTTTGCTTTACTTCCTGATATAATTAGCATTATTACTATCAGAATTTACTGTAGCTCTACAGTAAAAGACATAAAACTAGCTGCAATAGAACTGTAGTAGTACACAGCTGTAGTAAGACAAGTACCACAGATCCTACACAACAGAAGGCTATTAAACAGCATAAAAGTAGAACTCCTCACTCTGTCAAAACCCTGCAAAGCACCACATTTGCAAGCCTCCATATAAGAAGTTTTCATAAGAAATTACAGTCTTGTAAGAAGTAAAAGGCAAAGGAAGCCTTCTTGACTCTTTCCTAAATTATTCTTTCCCTTCTACTGCAAGAATATAAACCCATGGGGTTTAGTTTCTTCCCTATATACTAAACTAGATTTTAAGTTTTGATCTCAATATTGCACCCAAACAGGTGAAGATCTATAAAGAAGATTGGGAGAGAAAAGGATTTCACAACAGCCTGAGTTGCTTGATCATTTCACTGTAACTCCCCTGTTGCCTACAACTGCCTTAAAGCCAATTCTCACAAGAACTGCCTAGCTGTAATGTAAAGAAAATATGCATAAATACTGGAGGACCATTTCACCATGCTCTAGTGGAAGGCGTCCCTGCCCATGGCAGAGGGGTTGTAACTACATCATCTTTAGGTCCTTTCCAACCGAAACCATTCTGTGATTCTCTCTCTCTCTCTCTCTTCGATCACAAAGACCTGTGTAGCGGAAGTCTGAAGCACAATACAGATCCCAAAATGAAAGTCTGAATGGCCAGCAAGCCAGCCACTGCAGCAACCTGGTACTGAGTCAGCACGTGCACAGGCACCTTAACCTGCTGGTGCACCTTCCAGATTTAGGAACAAGCCTGCACTAACAGGAGGCAGAGATGAGCCTGAAGCAGGTTTAAGGAGAGAGGCAGCTGGCTTGGGAATGACACAGGAACTCAGTAATCCAAAGGGCTGTGCTCCTGGCCTGTGTGAAGGCACCTGCAACCGCAGCTGGAGGACACGAGTGCTTGGAAGCCTGTTCAGTTATGTTCTAAGTGGAGCCTGTTAATGCAGTAACAAGCCATGTATCCTGGGAAGTGTGTTTGAGAGAAGTTCAAAAGGCTCCTCATTACGTGTAGGAGGGCAGTAGCTAACAGGAATCTACTTTCTAGGTTTTCCCTCCCTACCATGGCATTGTGACACTTTTTAACTACTTCCCACTCAGTGCTTTGCCTTTTGCCTTAACAAACAAGCAGAAATTCCAAGGAATCCCTACCTCTGGGAAGGAGGGGTTTTTAAAATTAGTTACCTACCTTATGAAGATAACTTAAAGTCAGATCCATTACAAACAGCTGCAGGCTCTTCTAGCACTGGAAGGATGACATGTTTAAAGGAACCCCTGGCACCTGTAGAAGTAACCCCCTGTTGAAGAGCCCAGGGTTGGGCCCAGCTGCTTGGTCACACACATGGTCCAAAAGTTAATGCACCAGTCTCTGCCCTGCCATTGCTGAAGCAGAACTTCAAACCCCACTGCCTGTTTGAGATAATAACTTAAAACCAACCCATATCCCCCTTCAAAACAACATACACTGACCCAATTTGTTATTTTTAATGTGTTATGCATAACCAGTGTTCAGCTGCACAGTAGATGGCAGTAAATCTTCACTTGTCCCATTCCAGACCCTCCAGCCTCCCTCCAGAATTGAAGGAATTTGTGAATACATTTATGACGGTTTCCAACCTAATGTAGGAGTAAATTCCTGCTCAGCTACACTCACCTTCAGTCTTTCCCATCAACCTTTTCCCTAGATGTGCACATATATGATTCTATCATTTCACACATAGCTCATTCTCAGAGCTCTGTCATTATGGGAAAGCAATAGGATGTGCTCAGAGTTTGGAACTGTCGGATGAAGAGTGGCTTATTTCAGTGTAATGTAATCCAAAAACGTATGAAACATAAAACAGAGGATTCTTAACCACAGCTGTAAATGTGTTGACATATACAGAGTGAGGAAGGGAAAAAATATACTTGGTGTTGCTGACAGTATGTCAAATAGCATTACCAGAAAGAGAAGCAAGCTGCAGCATGGGATTTGGATAACACTTTGGGACACAGAATTATATCTTGATATAGATTTTCTGCCACAGAATAGCAATCACTTCCTGCCAAGCCTTCATAAAGCTCTGAATCTCACTTAAGTTCTCAAATGCTCATCATTTAACCTCTTCTACCAAAGATGCCATTTCAAACTTTAAAATGCTCCATGTCCCACTTTTCTAGAGGCACATTTGCTGAATCATTTTCCCTCTATGGATGTCAGCTCCTAGTAATTTACGGGACACATGTAATTTACACAGAACCAGAAAAATTGAGCTGAGAAAATGGCTTTCACAGAGGGTTTGACCCAGAGCACCAATTACTAAAAGCATTTCCAATTCCCTGTCTGATCCTTGGATCAGGCCAGAAATGAACAAAGGTTTGCCAGACCAGCTTTTTGATTAAGTTTACCATCAGCTAAGTGCCCATAATTCCAGTGAAACTGTACCATCCACAGCAGTGAGGAAGGCAGCCTTTAAATGTGCTTTTTCTTCGCACGCTATCACCAGCATACAAATGAAGCTCATCTCCAAACATACTGTTGTGTTTCAGAGACTTTCATAAAAAGCACTGAGAAACCACAAAACAACCTCTCTTTGGATGATACTAATTAAACCAGATCAATATTGCACTAACTTGCAAGAGCACACAGAAATCTGCTTCATATCACATCTTTCTGACAGACTGCATTCCAAAATAATTTCGGTGCCAGCTCTCACGTTCCCCAAAGTGCCTTAAAAACCACCTTGCAACCATCTGCAGAAGCCTCCTAACTTGCATCCAGCACTTGAGTACTGGCCCCATGGGAATTCTGGGCCAGCATTCAAGATCAGTACCCTGGCATCTGTACAGGGAGGTGCAGAAGTGTGAAATCACCAGGACTCAAACCCCCCCAGAAATGCCTTCTGACTGTGCTTCGTTTATAGGAAAGACAATCAAACTGCTTCTGCAGTTTCGTTTCCCATGAGTAGCAGTTGAATTGCTTGCAAACTGTACTTTGCCTGCATTGTGATTGCCTCTGCATTGCTCCAGGGTGTTGGGGCTGCAAGGACAGAGATTTATGTTGGGACTCATGAACAATACTGCCCTTGTGCTTTCGCTTTCCAGTGTGGGACTTGCATTATGAACAATACAACTTCTCTTCAACTGGGTAATGTTGTGGATTCGTTTCTTTTGTGATTCTGAAGTGCTCTGTACACATATTTGACCTTTTTCTGCTTCTTTAAAAGACCCAATAGGGAGGCCTAGCAGCCATTTACTGCAGAAACAAAAGGGAAAGAAAAAGCTGTTAACACTAGAATATTAGATGTAGATGAGCTGGATGGTATGTAGTATCTGGTCAAGTTTAAGTTGTTTGAACATAAGACAAAAGTTAAAAGGAAATTATAAAGTTACAGGATAAAATTGCGCGTTTTGACAACCCACCTGATGATCCAGTTGTCATAACATGAGCAGAGAAAGACCTGAGCCAAATCAAAGTTGGTACTAGTAGTATGTGTGCAGATAAAGCAAACTCTATAAATGATCTATATAGATAAAGTTTTAGATACTGGAAGCTATTTGAAGAGGGCCTTCTTTTCTTCCTTTACATGTACATAGTATTGTCCAAAGAAGAAAGAGAAGAACTTACCTGAAGCCTACAAGTTAAGTCCTTATTAAGAAGAGGGTTGTTTTCAAGAAGCCTAACAAGAACATGGAGGTTATACCTGTGAAAGATCTGAATGCTCTGAATTATAACTTACCTATTTGGTTCTACCAATAGCAAATGCTTCACCTCCCAGCCCCTGTGCAAAGCCCTCTGGCTTCACACTGCTTCACAGTATCTACATCCTCAGCAAAAGCACAAGGTTCCTTTACACCACTGGAGCTATTTCAGCCCTAGATTTCCATTCAGCTCAATGTAACTTTAGGCGAAGCACAGAGGAAATTTGATAATTGTGATCTGATGTTCCACATCTTACAAACACGTATCTCCCTTCCCAAATGCTGAATTGAACTCCCTAATAGGCCATAAACAAGATTTCATTGTCAAACGCTCTTAAAATCCCTGCACAAAACATTCCCGTATCTTTGAAGCAGCATCACCACCCATGGAAAGAGCTGAAAACTTACCAAAGAAAAAGCCATAATACACTTTAATTTAAAAAAGCAAGTGGTTATTTGCTAACCTAATAATTCTTTCAGGCCACTGAAGCATGTGTTTAACATTCAGTGTTAAACTGATGAGTTTAAGCTAGTGGAATAACTCAAATAACCACTTCTGCTTCTTCCAGTATAAGCAGTAGTGAAATTCTTTGGTGGATTTAGGCCCTGGTGACTACAAGTCAACAAAGCTCTGCAGTATGGTATTATATTTACCTAACTGCTCCAGAGCAGCATTGGCTCCACCCTTACTGTAGGATAAAGTGCTCAGGAAAAGAAAGCAAAAATGTTAGCAGTGACATGTACACACTCTTACTTTAGAGGAGGTAATCATAGAATCATAGAATGGTTAGGGCTTGAAAGGACCTTAAGATCATTTAGTTTTAACCCAGATTTCCTCTCTGGCATCTTTCAGAATGAGCAAAATGAGCTAGATAAGCACCTCTTCACACTACATTGAGTTATGAGCCTCATCCATATCAAAGACAACATACGACAGCTGAGTTATTGTATACAATATTTATGTGGTGGCTACTTGTCCTATACAAATGCCCTTAGAGAACCTAAAGTTCTTTGGTCTCAGGGGAAACTACAGACAAGTCTCTGACACTGCGACAGTGAACACATAAGATCCAGACAGATGCACAGACCTATGACCTTTATAATTACATCCCATTGCAGGCAGCACATTAGTGTGTGGACAACCCTATTTATGGCAACAACAAATCACTGCAAGTTAGTCCCTGTGTGAGAGCCTGGAGACCAGCATACCTGAACTGTCAAATATCCCAGCATTCCTCATGCACTGCTTGCTTTGCTCGAGTCAGACAGACAGACTGGGGTCATCCCCAAACCATCCTGACTTTAGCTATCACACAGGTATGAGCAGCACAACAGGGTTTGATGCCACAGCATGGGGAGCCAGTGCGCAGTGCTGACAACTGGTGATGGAGCTGTTCCCATGACTCTAAAAGGAACAGAAACAGGATCTTAGTGAAAATCATTGCTCATGAGCCAGAAATCAAAGTAGAGGAGGGAGCAAAGCAGTTGGGGTGGTGAGAGATTTATACCTTTTTACCACTTCTCTGTTTCTAATCCTTTCACTGCCTCCTTGCTGAATAAATGCAATTCAAGTTTCCTGTCTTTAATTGGAAACTGCTTGCTTAAGCTTTTCCTCCTTTCTCAAGCTCCAGTCCTGACCCTCTGCCTCATCTACTTTGTCCACTCATCCTTTCATAATGCTGCAAAAAATCAGTTTTGTAATGTTTAAACCTGGTCAGGTCACTGAATCATCCTGCGCTACCCCGTGTGACACAGCCTGGGATGCTTCGCCCAGCTATCCCCATAACATGCATTTGCCTGAAAGCAAGACTTCCTGCAAAACACCAGAGTCTTGATATAAATGAGTTGACAGAGGAAGAATTGATTGGGATTGTCTCCTTTTGATATGTTGCAGCGGCTAATTACACTTACTATTAAGATGTAACTTTTATTCCAATTTAAATATCTGGTTTTGAACTTACTGCTTTCGATTTGGCATTAAAACGTGTCATGTTAACAAGGGCCCAGCTTGCTACACACACTGACATAACTATATTTCTATCCTCTAGGCTTTTGTTGGTTTAGTCTTTGTCAATTTTATTCACCTTAAAAGTTCCTGTAATATTGCCCCTTACTTGTACCAGACTAACCCCACTACAGCTACATCAACCACCCCGATCATCACTTTTCAATGGTTACCCCTTCTTCACTAGTCTGGATTGATTGCCATAATCCCTGATCTTTTAAATTCTAAGACCAAAAGTCACAGGGAACTTCCAGATCCCACTCTTTGGATTCTTCAGTTCACCTAACCAGATGGGTCATCTTTTAGCGCAGTTCTATTAGGATAGACATTACCATATCTTCATTATTAAATACTGATGCCAGAGTACTGTATCAGCCTCATTCGATATACATAGGTTATCCTGCTCATTTCCAAATAGGTAACAAGGTATTTATTAGAAATTGAGATATTTATTGATACCACAGCATCAATATTGCTTTTGTTGTATCAATTCTAGCCACTTTAGAGTCATTATCTGGTACTGGGTCTCCCTGCCTTCTAGCATCATTTTCCTGAAACATCTAAATTCTTCCATCAACCATGGATTTTACTCCTTTATTTTTAACTTCCCAGAGTTAAATGTCCCTGTTGGTTTTCGGTTCTTGAGTGGGAGGAGTGCAGCAGAGATTTTGCAAGTGCTTCTTAACAAAATCTAATTTGTTCTTCTCAAGCAACTTTGCTCTAAGATTTTTCCCCAGAATGATGAAATTCAACCTTTCCCAAACACCAGATGAGCATGTTACCATACAAACCGGCATATGCCTCTTCGGTGGGAAGTAGGTCATGTTCGCTAGTCCCTAGGCAACCACCAAATCTCACTCCCTTGGATCAATTCATCTGCACCCCTGTTCATGATGTCTGTAATGGCTTCAGCTGCTATTGTGTGCTGTGGGTTTTGTATGAAAAAATTATTATCTGGTTTTAGCATTGCCAAGTGTGCTACTATTGCCTGCATCAGATCTCTGCTCTGTTGAATGGCCCATTTTAAAATACTCCAGATCCGCTCTTCTCCTCCCACATGCTGCCATGCAGCTGACTGGTTCCCACCAGTCTCTGGTTTTATTTAATGGATTCTTTTCCAGGGCTTGTTATCAAATTAATCCTTATGCAGTCAAAACTCAGTGGATATGAGTTACTCATCAGTTCTTTAATACTGTAGCATACAGCATCATTTCTTTTTTTATGCTTGTCCTAAGAGTATGGATTACCACACGAGTACAGCATACCCCACAGTATACTGCATTGCACCAGACACACATAAACAAGCAGTGCACTTGAAAGCATGAGAAACCAATGCACACCGTATAGCAAGGCAAGGAGCAGAAAGCATGATGACAGAGTGCTTGCTTAGGCAGATGACCATTTGCTTCCCTTGGGGCCAGGTGAGCTTCCTTGCAAGAGCTGCATCTAGTGCTCAAAGTCATTGCTCAGTGGAGATAACCTTACTTGGGCCTGGTTCAACCACTGAAGTATTCCATGGGCTTTATGACCCTAGTCACACAAATAGTTCCCCAAGATTTCAGCAAGAGATGTTTCTGAAAATCACTGAGAATATCAGTTCCCTCCTGCTGTTCCCCTGCAAGCCACCAGTGCTATGCAAGCAATTTCTCTCTCTCATATTTTGTAATAGGGGATCAATTTGCTTGCAGCAAACTGAGCTTGGTTTGTGCATTTGGCTTAGCGATAGAACACAGTCTTGTAAATTAAATGTTAAATCAATGCCTTCATATTGGTTTCTTCTAATGTCCAGACAGGCTTTGCCTTCCAGTTTCTCAGATACAGTTTTATAAGCTTCTGCATATTTTTCATCCTTTCTCTTTTGGTTACAGAGCAGAACTAGGAACAACAGGATTTTTTTTCTTAGCTACACCTAGAGACATCTTGTGCAGATAAGAGTAGACAGTTAAGAAGGTCAAATCTGCAAACCTAAAATTAGATGATGATGGAGGGACTAAAGCCATCTTTCAGAACTAAGGGATGCATGTTAACATGTAAAGGTAAATAATTGTATTAAAGTGTCACATGCTTACAGTGACTGCACCTCTAAGTTAAAAAGGAGGCAAATCTAAAGAAATTAAACATCCATTTTCCTATTCACATGAGTCATATTTTGATTCAAGACTTGTGGAGAGGAAAAATCAAATAAAATATGTGACATGCGAAGGAAAATGAGCATAATGTGCATTTTTTTTTTACACTTTCTTGAAGATGAGAGATGAGTATGAAACAAAATCTTCCCTGTTCTTGGCTGGAAAAAAAGTATCACTTCTGGTTATCTGTCTTAAAAGGCACTGAGGAATAAGGGAAACTTCCTTTGTATTGACTAAACCTGGTATTCAGGTCCCAGTGCCGCAGAAGAGACAACCCTGATACACCACTACACACAACTAACCTCAGCCACTGCCTGCCCCGGCTCACAGGAGGAGGCACCAATCGTTCCAGACAAGCCATGTCAAGTGACAGCAATTTTTCCTGACATGTACTCAGCAAATGCATCAACAACAGAAGTGAAGTAGATGTAGGTTAGATCTTCACTGGGGAAAGGAGAAATACATCCAGGCTTCACTCCTCGCCTCAATGCAGTTCCTGCACTAATTGAGCTCTGTCTTAATATAAGCATAGAATCACAGAATAGTTAGGGTTGGAAAGGACCTTAAGATCATCTAGTACCAACCCCGCTGCCATAAGCAGGGACACCTCACACTAAACCCTGTCATCCAAGGCTTCGTCCAATTTGGCCTTGAACACTGAGAGGGATGGAGCACTCACAACTTCCTTGGCCAACCCATTCCAGTGCCTCACTACTCTCACAGGAAAGAATTTCTTCCTTAGATCCAATCTAAACCTCTCCTGTTTAAGTTTGAACCCATTACCCCTTGTCCTGTCACTACAGTCCCTAATGAAGAGTCCCTCCCCAGCATCCCTATAGGCCCCTTCAGATACTGGAAGGCTGCTATGAGGTCTCCACGCAGCCTTCTCTTCTCCAGGCTGAACAGCCCCGACTCTCTCAGCCTATCTTTATATGGGAGATGCTCCAGTCCCCTGATCATCCTCATGGCCTCCTCTGGACTTGTTCCAACAGCTCCAGGTCCTTTTTATGTTGAGGACACCAGAACTGCACACAATGCTCCAGGTGAGGTCTCACGTGAGCAGAGTAGAGGGGCAGGATCACCTCCTTGGACCTGCTGGTCACACTCCTTTGGATGCAGCCCAGGATACGATTGCTTTCTGGGCTGCAAGCGCACACTGCAGTCAACTCATGTTCATTTTCTCATCTTATATTAGCTCTCCAAAGCAGCAAGCCTAACAATAAAAACCATCGAGGGAAAGCTGTTTTCATTCTTCCATATCCCACCAGTTCCAGGAACCAGAGGTTTGGGGCTTGACTTTGCTGTGTGACTGGTGTTCACATAGCTGCAGCCTTAAAACCTGCTGGCCATGACTGCCTGCAGACACAGCAGATTTCCATCTGTCTTCATCATCAAGCTGTGGCTGTCAATCCCACCGGCTTCACGGGAAACCCTGGTGTTACCAATCAGCTTAGCCTACTGTGCACACGCCATGCAGCAATGAACCATAAAATCATTGTTTTTACAAGGGCAGTGGATTTAAAATTGCCTGACCCCTCCAATTCAAGAAACACAAGGCTATTGGACCAAGAGAAATATGTACGTAAACAGATACAGCTATGAGCACCAGCGTCTTAGGATGTACCTGACCCCTGAACCTACAACATATAGAAAAGCACAGAAGAGGGTGATATATACAAGAACTGTCCTTGGAGGAGCAGTTCACCATGTGATCTCTATAGCCAGCAATGGCAGCAGTATCGTCTGTGGGTACAGAGAGACAACAGGTGGGAGAAGCAGACGAGACAAGTTTTCTTTTAGGTGTATGAAGTTTGTATTTCATTCATGCTATTTGTGAAATGGAATAACATCAGCAAGTAGTCATGAGGCTGCAAGTTAGGAAATTACATCATATATTTGGCAATAACGGCGGGATATAAATAACCTGGAACATCAAACCTTTCACAGAAATAGACGCAAAAAGGGATTCACTTGCCCATGGGCAATTCGCAGAGTGTAACATTTATGTGCTGATGGGCAAGCTGTTTTTAGCTTCCCAGGAGTCGAGACAGACCTAGCAGAACTGGATTGCACATTCCCACAAGAAGGGCAGCAGGTGACTGTTACAAGCTGCAGAGCATAGCAAAGGAGTTGATTCGGTACACTGAAATAGCATAAGTCCAAGAAAATGTAAGGAACTTGTGTCTTTCTCTCCAGTTCCCCATTCAAAGTAAGTATAGGAAGATAAATAATTCTGAGTGCTATAACTTAGGATAAGTAAATGTCACCAAAAAGTATCTGTGGCCAACCTTACAATAGAAACAGTATACCTCTTCCTTTTGGGTTATTTTAAACCTATTTGTGAATAGCTCAACACCTAAATCCTGATCCTGCAGAGGTAAAAGCATAGGAATAGCTTTGTTCCCACAAACTGTCTTACCCTTCTTGGAGCAGATGTGCAAATCATGCTTTTCACTGCTTCACAGTGGAGCATGTGTGACCCTAATGAAATAAATTGGTTCTATACAAGCAAACGTCTATTGTGTCTCCTGCTTTTATAACATAATGTCTTAGCTCTGTGGGTAAAGACAGGCATGGATTATCAAGATCCACAGGGCACTGGACCATACTCCTGTCAACAACTACTGGCAATCTCTACTGTTTGTTGAAAGGGACAGCATGGATGCCCTTCTCCTGGGCACTGGAATGGACACACCATCAATATATTAGCTACAGAGTCTTCAGAATAAGGAAGTGCAAGAAGACCAACCTGTCTGTTAGGCCAAACACTTTGGTGAATCTTAATTCATAATAGAGAACATAAATGAAACAAAATCACTGTTTGGAAATACTCCAAGCACTTCCTCACACTGAGTTTTAGAAACTTTCCTTCTCCCTTCCCACTCCCACCGGGGTAAAAGCATCAGCCTCAGTGTGTTCCTGAAGAAAGATGAGACTGAATCTCACCTCACCCCTTCTGCAAACATCCTTGCTTGCATGGAGATAGGACTTTCCAGTGAAATAATAAATACATCCTGCCTTAGTGCCCACCAGCTATGACAAAGCACAGAGGTTTTGGTCAGTACTACACAGAATTAGTTATTACTGTTCCACTCCACAATACTCCAGGTGAGGTCTCACGAGAGCAGAGTAGAGGGACAGGATCACCTCCCTCAACCTGCTGGTCACGCTCCTTTGGATGCAGCCCAGGATACGGTTGCTTTCTGGGCTGCAAGCGCACACTGCAGCCGGCTCATGTTCATGTTCTCATCAACCAACACCCCCAAGTCCTTCTCTGCAGGGCTGCTCTGAATCTCTTCTCTGCCCAACCTGTAGCTGTGCCTGGGATTGCTCCCACCCAGGTGTAGGACCTTGCACTTGGCATGGTTAAACTTCATGAGGTTGGCATCAGCTCACCTCACAAGCGTGTCAAGGTCCCTCTGGATGGCATTCCTTCCCTCCAGCGCATCCACCGAACCACACAGCTTGGTGTCATTGGCAAACTTGCTGAGGGCGCACTCAATCCCACTGTCCATGTCAGCAACAAAGATGTTGAACAAGACCGGTCCCAACACCCATCCCTGAGGGACACCACTTGTCACTGGCCTCCAACTGGACACTGAGCCATTGACCACAGCTCTTTGTGTGCCTATCCAGCCAGTTCTTTGTCCACCTTCCACAGGTTAAATAAAGAGTGCTCAGAAGCAAAGGTTTTCATTGTTCATTTAAGCTTATCTAGATATTGACTGAAACAATGCGCAAGGCAAATAACTGCAACTGTCAGAAACCATATAAGTTCTAAGATTTCTAATAGTGAATTGGAATCACGGTCACATAAAAATAACCGTCCTGCAGAATAAAAATAACCTGAACACTGAGAAGCAATTGACAGTAAACAGCAGTCTTGCTGATTGAGATATTACAGATATTGCAGAGAAATTGCTTCCTTGCTTCTAGCATTGCCATAATTCTAGGATACAAATATAAACAAATCTTTAGTGTTACCCATCAGCCTTCACATGTGGCTGCTGCAATTACTCCTCTCTTAGACTTGCTTATTTCCCATAATGACTTTACCTATTTTGACCTTCCCCTCTTATTCTCTCTTGCAGTTCAGAAAGTAAAACACAAATGCTATTTAAGTACAGAAATCCTTAAAGTAGATTTTACTGGGGTTAGGGGCTATTTTTAGCCCAGAGATGCACTGAAGTGTTTACAAGCTTGAACATAGATCATAAAGTCTGCATTTGTCATTACCAAAGACCACCTGCAGTTTAGATAATTTATTATCAGCAGCAACTGTTTATTACCGTCCAACAGGCAAATAAATTTAACCCTTCCCTATCAGTCATAAAGGTCCTGAGCAAACACCACAGCAGTGACCTTTGTGGTGCCTCTCAGGAATGTCTTTTAATCCTTCTGCAGACAGAAACATACAGGGGAATTGCTGACCTCAGAGTTACAAGCTTTCCATGCTGCTCAGGTCTTCCAGTGGGAAGTGCGAATTAGACATGCAGAGCCAACCCCCCCCAGGAAACCTCCCAGAGACAGCAGATAATGTATCTGGAAAATCAAACAAGCCCATCTGCAGAAGATGGTGGAAGGGAGCCAAGAACCCAGACCTGGGAACTGGATATGTTACTGAATATCCACCACTGCACGTTTATCAATTTCACTATTGTTTCACCTCAAATTAACCCTGCAAATAGTTGTCAGTCCCTGTGGAATATTCAGATAGAAAATGCAAAGCCATTTATTTTGCCCAGCCTTCTCAAGTATCTCTTCTACTGCTTTTACTACCTATTCTGTTTGAATCAGTTTCTTGTTGTCTGTCATCATGTCTATACTGCAAACTCATAGAGAACTTCTTAATGAAGTCTCCTGGCCCACCTCTCCCTTGTGACTGTTTTGGGTAGGACGCTGAAGGAAGCTGTAAAGGACAAGATCTCAACTCAATAGGCTTGGGCAAACACAAGAATTTGATCAAAGGTAGTGATTTACAGGATCAGGACTCAATTGCTCTATGTCGGTTCTTTACTTCTCTATTAAACAGTGACTGCATTTCAGCCCACAAAAGCTGGTCTACGGCTCAGTCTAGTAATCATAGAAAGGATGGAGGAAGGAATTTCATGTTCTCTCTGCAGAGAGCTCCTCCTTGCGCAGCCTCCTGAGCTATATAAGGCCAAAGCAATTCAAAGATCTCAGCTGCAAAGCAGCGATGGATGCACAAGCAGTGCCTCTCTCAAGCAGGGAGCTCCCGCCTGCATCATTTGAGAGGAAAAATGACCAGCCAGAAACTTCATATCTTAAATGCCTTCAAGAAAAAGCCCATTAGCTCAGACCACACAACACAGGCTGTGCTTTTTCATAGAGGCACACTGCTTTGAGTAGCAAGCTGACATATTCTGCACTGGTTTTTTCTTCTAAATGATTTCATTTCTGTGCCAAAACCAGCACATTATAATAATCTTGTCCTGCAATGGAACACATGAGAAATCATTTATCACATATATTCACATACATATGTGCCACTCAAAATAATCTGATGTTTACACATATTAGCTTGGACAATAAATACATTACCAGCTCACTGTCTGCCTTTCCTATGAAGATGCCAGTTTTCTACTCTTTGGCAAGCACTCTGGATTGCGCAACAACATCATAATGCACCATTCTTACATACCTTTGTGCTGTGGAGGTCTTATGCCAGGTGTCAAGTGTGTTTAAAAAACCCCATCTTTTAAGTGAAGTTTTAGACTGTTACATTCAATTGCTTATTGACACAGTTAACTATCTACAAAATCCATGTTCTTCTTGCACTGAGGAAGACTTCAAAGACTAAGATTTGTTCGCAATTCTAGAATTAACTTATATTCTTGAGCCACACGGATCCCAAAATTCAGCCTGGTTGCACAAGTGATCTAGAAAAATACATGTAACTGAAATTAAGGATGCCAGATTTACTGCTGGGATATGCTGCTGCATTCCCACTGATCTCCATAGCATTAGTTAAAAGCGAAGGTCATTTTGCATTCCAGTGAGCTTGAACAACTGGCTGAAGAGCAATGCCCTGAGCTCTGGAGAGCTTCTGAATACTAAGAGAGCACAGGAGGGGGGCACAAGGGCAAGATGTCACTGACACCTGGAGGTATATCTTTACAAAAGAGCAGGGTAACTCATAGGAAGGACTGAGAGGTAACAGCTTCTCAGAGATCTGATTCATCAAGAGAAAAAATAGGGCATTTGAAGCTAATTTTGTTAGAACTTACCGATTGCTGCAACACTATTTAATCAGCATAATTAATTTCATTCATTACAATGATATTGCCTTTCTGATGAACAACCTTCTGTTGTATTTGTGAGCAATGGCCAGTTCTTCAGAGGAAGGCTAAAAGCCTTATAGCCCTCTGATCATCATGGTAAAACACACCAAGACAACCAATAGTAAGGAACTGAAACTGGCTGGTTAATAAAGATGTTCAACTGGCTGCTATTCGTCTCTTCAGACTACCCAGCTCTTAGGATGTCTGGGAGAATAAAACCCCTTTTGGCAGTAAGATCTTTGTGTGTGTAGGGTAATTTGTATCTCCTGCACATCAGATTCCTGTCTCTGTTGTCCCCCAAACTCATTTTCATGCTTTCAGTTTTGCTCTAATAAAGGTGAAGGGGGTCCAATTCTATGCAGGTGAACACATAGAGCTCCTGCTGCTTTTGGGATATGATGAGAACAGTACTGCTAGACCTACAAGTTCGTATAAACAACCCAAACCAACAGTAAAATGTGCTGAAATAAAGGCTTCCATAGCCGAGGGATGCTGTATTTTGGGTACAACACAACGTGCTGTAACACAATAGCAGGAGATCCCCAGACTCGGAAGGTTTATTCTGTAGTGCAATGAGGCCCCAAATTCTGGCACAGCACAAGAAAAACTACTGATTTTAGAGTCCTCAGAAAACTGAATACCCAGCAAAGTGGAGTTCTCCAGCTCATGTGCAGCAGGGCTTTGGCATAATATGTAGGGATTATACAGTGGGCTTACAATACTCCTTCTGAAGATTAGTATAAGATTTCCTTCTTAGATAATGTAATAATGCCATGAGTCCCATTTCATCCAGTCATCAATATCTTTCTGCACTGCCATTAATATACACCTAATTTTCTGTGAAGACAGCCCATTAGGTTTTGGTGTAACCCTTTTTTCCCACACAGGCTTGTTGCAGAACTTCCCAGCTAACATATCCACCAGGGAATGAAACACAGACTTTATCTGACGTTCCTACAGTGCTGCCCCAGAGCAGATGCTCCAGAACAGATTTGTCAAGAGGGGTAAGAGGAATGTCACAGCTTCTGTTAGTCTATGTAGGGACATTTATCAAAGAGACAGCTGGTGTAAGATATCTGTGTTCTCATCCCCTGATACAACAAAAGGGGCTTCAACAATGTTTTTAAGTAATTAAATTGAAGCTTATTTTCCAAAATACAACAGAATGAGGATTTCATTCCCCCCAGTTGATGAAGTTGATGAAACAGCATCAGAGACAGCATTGTCCTTCATCTCGGTCTCCACATGTGCCAGCAGGTATTTCCATTAGATACGCTGCTCGCAAAGAGACCAGGATCATGGTTTAATGCCCCAGTAAAATATTAGGCTGCGTTTTTCAAGAAACAGGAGTCTGTATTCTTGAGGTTGAGGAAGCTTCTCCCTGACTCTGTCTAGGTTGAAACATCTGGGGTATCTCACTTTAACAAGCAACAGAACAACAAAACACTTAGAAAAGCAACCCATCAGCTTGTGAAGAGAATCACATATTTTCACCTCAAAATGCAATGGGGGACAGAAAGTTGCACAACATTAAAGAAACTTCAGATTGCAGCCCCTCAGTGGTGAACAAGAAACCGCACCTTTTCTCTAGCAATAAACAACTGCAACTCACACAAGAAAAGGAATAAAATCTACATGAGAAAATAAGCAGCAGAGGAAGTTAGTCTGTAAAGGCTTCATTCCTAAGATACTTATGTATCTGGCATGGGTCAAGCACCAGAAATGACGCATGAAGTCTAAGGGCTGTGATGGGCATCCATGCCGCCACAGCTCTGGAATGCTGCAGTGTATGTTTAAAGCAAGCCCCTCTGAGAATTGCAGTTTCCACATGGCGTGGTGCACACATGGTGCACAGTGTAGCATTATCTGCGGAGTGGATCTGAACATGGAAAACATCTGCATCTCCTCCTGTTTACACGGCTACAATTTCTCCTTCACAGGGGAATTAGGTGCCCCATCCACACTACAGCAAGCGCTAGCCAGCACACACTTTTCCTCTGGAAGGGAGTTGTCTCTAAAGGCAAAAGCTGCTTTGAGAGTTGACCTTGAAGCTATTCTGCTTGCAGCGTACTTCAGTGACATTAAAAACAGAAGGAAATATCAGCTCTGCTGCAGTTTTTCTGAGTGTTAGTTTATTAATTTAATATTTGCCCTTTTTCCATGAGTTTTCCATGTTGGAAAGCCACCAGAAGGCGAACAAACCTGATCATGCATATATTTATGACAGACCTGACAAAAATAACACTGAACCAACACACAGGCACCCGTAGGATGTATGCATGTGGGTTTACCCAGTTTGCCATGCATGACTTGGCTGTGTAATACATATTTTATATCAGCTTCTGCCCTGACTTTGTTCACATCAAACCCTTGTAAGAAGATCAACGGGCTCTTAGGAGGATATGAAATTACTGACACAACTGAACCCACATAAGCCATGGCTTAATTCAGCCAAGTGTCCTTAGCTGGCCACTTTCCTAGAGCCTTTCCAGCTTCCATAAGCTTTCTGGAAAGCAAGCGACCAATATTTAAGAGTCAGCAACAGTTTAGTTACAGTTTCACACTATTTACTTCTATTTATCTTTCTTTCCTCTGTAAGGTTTCCATGCGACAGAAGAGTTATTTGCAACTGATCCTGAAATACATGTCTTTGCATACACTACCTACTACAGTGCAGCAGAGAGGTATTTCAAGCTAGCTTAAAATAAACTGGCTTGAGCACAAGAAATGGGTCTAGATGTAACAACACAGAGCTCTGCCATAGCTTCATCTGGCCCAGCAAGGACCAAAAGCAACTGCACAGCTTGCTGATATGTTAGGCTGGGATCAGTGCCCACCTCTGAGCTCAGATTTGTGTGCAGGCTCTTTGAGCATCATTTCATCTTTGAGCAGGAATTTTATTCCATTTTAACAGTACTTCCACAGAGGAAGCTTAGACTCCTGCTACCCATATCCTCACTGCACAGCCTCTTGTCACCAGCCCTTGCAGCAACACCCACAGCAACATCAAACAGACGAATGAGCTGTGCCACATACAGCAACAGCAGCTGGGGCATCCACAGAGAGCAGGAGCTTAAATCCCTCCCTTGTAACCCTATGGAGACCCAGCAGGCATCCTGCATTGCTGCCACATTGAGCAGGGGGCACAGAATCTTTAAAAGTAAGGAATAAAGTTTTCAAGCACCTAAAAGGTGATTTACAACTAAGGGAGAAAGTGAAATGGAAGAGAAAAACCACATGATTTTTCTCCCTATCTGTATGGCACAGGAAAATGCCTTCTTAGGATGCCTAGTTCTGCTGGATAGAAAAATTTTAACAACTGGAAAAACAGCCAAATGATGAGCTATGGAACAACGAAAATCGGGCATCTGAGAAAGAGAAGGATTTACAGATCAGTCTAATAAGTTCAAATTAAAATAATAACAACAAAAAAAAAGGTTTGTAAATATCCAACACTCTCTCCTGTTTGGCCATTGGCACCAAATGTTCTTAAAATTGCAAAAATCAGAGAAAGAGGATCACACATGATTATGTAGGAAGAAAGTATTTAAAACCCTTAGAGTTAGAAGATAAAATGTTTAACACACTTCCAAAGACCAAGCCCGGATTCAATCATTCATCAAGTTTAGCTCTTCCCAGATTCAGGGATCCATTTCCTTGTGGCTTTAAAGCCCTTCTTAAACATCCCCTCTACACCATCCCCTAAGCAAATGATGTACTCGTATACGTAATGTGCATCTTACGATCTTCTAGACCAGAATTCCCTCAAGTGTGTTCATGAAGAGACCGTAGGGAAGAGGATTTCTTTCCACATGCAGGACCTAATTCAGTTTTCAGTCGCTTCTGCATTTTTGTATTTTTTGTGCTTCACTTCCACTTCTATTCCCTCCTCCCACACCCAAGAGAGGAATTTAGAAATACAAAGGGTAAGTCCAGGAAAAACTTGCAATTTATTACAGCGGCTCACTTGAAAGAGCAAACAGCCGCAATGGATTCATGCATTTCCTTTCCCACAGCTTTTTCACTTAAACCATAACCGTGCATATTTACTACTCTTCCATCTGCCGGGGACATTGTGCTGCCACATCCAGCGCACAGGCTGCAGAGAATGACAGCGAGGAGACAGGCCCCACCACTGCTCTCAAACTTTGTGATTAATACGGCATGAAGCCTAGTGAAAAGCCACACTTAGGGCCACTGCTATGAACGGTGACCCAAATCCTTGTTATTCCAGCTGTTTATCCTGATTGCGAGTCAAGTCTTTCAAAACAGAAAGTGTTTACAAATAAAACCCAAACCAGATTGTTGTTACAAGCTTAAGGCAAGGGCTATTATCGGATTTGCTCTTTTTTCTTACAAGAAGCCCAGCATAGCCTGAGTAGTGGAAAAAGAACTGGCTAATGTAGGTGTTTGTGTTTTCTTTATGAGAAGCAGCACAACCAAGGAGGAAGCACTTACCTTTTTGCAAGGTCAAATTGAGTCCACATCACTGTCAGAGTTTATTCTTTGAACCTGATACTTTCAACAGGAATATATATAGACACACACACATTTGACTATATGGGAAGTGTTACTGATAGGTAAGTTATGTAAATGATACAACATAAAATGATACAAGCCTTAAACTTATTCTTGGAGTCCAAAGGTTTCTGGAAGAGATCAAGCAGCCACATTGTCACTCCAGTGCCCCAAAGTGACAAACCCACTAACTGAAGTGATGGCAGAATAATTCTACCAACAGCTTGGTGATCTCTTTGCAAACCTCTCTCCAGCCTAACACCAGCCTCAATAAACCTGGTGCCTCCCAAAATTGAAATAGGTATGCAGAAGCCTGGAAGTTGCTTCCGCATACTGAACTTCCAGAAAATGAGATGTTTCTCTTCCTGTTTGGGATAGCAGGTCAGGTTTTGGGTGGGTTATTTCTCAAATGACACTCTTCATTACTCATAAGCAAATTGATTGCAATTCTTACACTGACTTCAGAAGTCCAGTTGTTTCAGCAGGGATTTCATCTCTCTTTCATATTTCCTTTCGCTCTAACACTTTTACATGAGTTATGGAGAAATCCTAATTGCAACTGGACAAGATGGGCAACATCAGAAGAAAACATAGCTGTTTCAGCATCTTGAGAAAGCCACTGAAACCCACACGTAAATCCTGGTTGTCTAGAAAGCTGAAAAAAAGGGGTCCTCAATCTACTGGGAAACACAACCAGCCTGGCCAGCAGGTTTCTAATGATGGATCAAACAACAGCAACACAACCAGGAATGGATAAAGTAAACCCAAGTAGCCCCCACACAACAGAGAACATTTACTCCTTCAACAGGTTAATGTAATGCAGTCTCCCTTTGCCAAGATCAATAACGAGGAGTTGTGATACAGATCTTTATTAACTGGGTATCCAAATCAGACCTCTCAGTTTGCTGTGCAGGAGTCACCAAAACCACCCAAACTTAGTGACTTCCAGCCAGGGTTTACACTTAAAACCATGGCCTGAACAGACAGCCCTTCCCTATCTCCATGAAGGAGCCAGGCAGGTGCCTCTTCCTTACAGTTGACTATTAACATTAATGACCCAGATCAATACTCTTCATGCTCATTTAAGAAACCCATAGAATCATAGAATATAGTGCAAGCCTTCATAACTCTCTGCTATAAAACTCATTCAACAAGATTCCAATATGCAGCACACAAGTCTCATCTGTCATCAAGCTGTGAAAGAAAAAGTCTACTGGTCTTAACAGGCTAGGAGGTAATAAAATGACTTTTTGTCAAGAGTGTCAGATAACATGGCAATCTCATCAAGGAATCTCATAAGAAATATCACCCATTGCTGTTCATAAACACAAGCCTAGTTTGGCTATATTCAATTACAAGCAAAGAAGGGTAATTAAGCAGTTCATGATATGGAATGGCTAAAGCATGTGCAATCTTATTTATGTTCTCTGCACCTGTGTTTTCTATGGTTGAAATGACAATACCGATCTTTTAAACTGCACCCAGGGAGTATCCTGGTTCATTTACGTAAGAGAGAGTAATATGTGCTATTTTTAATCAATATGTAAATGAAAAAGGATGCAAGACATTGTAAAGGCTTACCAGTAGCAAATTACTCTTAAATTGTTTATTATTATCAAGGCAACCCAAGTATTCCCAGAACTAGTCTGTGTGCCAGTTTGCTTTTTGGTGCTATTCTTCTTGTTCGCTCTCTCCATGTTTATTATCTTCTCTTTTGTGCTTCAACTCCCATTATTTAATTCACAGTATTATGGGAACCTCTTGTAGCAACTTGTTCAAACCGGACCGTAAGCGTAATCCACCACTGCATTTTCCAGCGCTCGGAGCAACGAAACCACACAATCCTTGCTAAAGCCCTCTAATCCTTAACAAAGTCTTTGAGGTAGAGGCGACCACTCCTGCTAGATCTGCACAGCGCCTATGGGAACAGCACAGGGATCTCTCATCTCCGGTACAATCCAAGCCGTAGCGATACCAAGGGTGAGAACTCCAGCTCCAAGGCTGTTGGCGCAGCCACCACAGAGTCCTCATGCATGAAGTCCCCAGCCTGTGGCCAGGTGGGTAATTCAACAGGTTTAGTGCAATTGCCCACTCCTTTCCTAGCACTAACTGCTCCGGCTGTTCCTGCCCAAAACACCGTGGGAAAGTCAACATCCTCATGCTTTTACTTAGCTATTGCATTTTTAATTAGTTATTGCAGTAGAACGGTAGATTATTGCATTGTCTGTAATTTCATCCTCTCTATATTGCAATCTTTACTCTTCAACAGCTCTTACAGGACTTACCAGATATTTCCCAGGTATTTTTGTTTTGCAAATCCCTTAAAGGTACTTGAAAACAAAGCACTAAGTTTGGATATAAAAATCAAAATTAATACAAACTGTATCTTTAAAAAAAGCCAGCTAGGTTCAAGCTTCCTAAATTCATCTCCAAAACCAGCAACCAAAAAAATCACCACATAGAGAAGAAAGAAGAGATTATATGAGATGTGCGTGTCTAAACAGTGAACTTACGATATGTGCGACGGCCCTGTATTTCCATTCCATTTTAAAGGGTACAAGTAACACACTGCAGTGGTTTTGTATGGCACTTTTCCCTAAGCTAGAAGAACAAAACTGGCTCCACAAGGGGTAAGTACAGCTACAACTGAAGGAAAATTAAACTCCTTTGAAGATATTTAAATGCATGCAAAAGAAAATGTTTCTATCGCTCACAATTTTAAAATGCAACATTAAAACCACTGTAGTAGTTAAACAGAATCATTAATTGGCTTCTGAATTATAACATGTGGATTAATGGTAATTAATGATCTTTATGTAATATATCTTTCACAGAACCCCCCCCCAAAAAAAAATCTAATGTAGAACACACCAAAGCATTGTCTGACTGACATGAAATGCTCATATTGTTCAACCGCTGCAGTCCTGACATTTAATAATAACATCAAAATGCCTTTGCATTTGTTCCCTGGACAGCACAGAACACTGCAGAGCTCAGTGGCAATTACAAGAAAATTTACTTCATTGCCAGCATTAATCTGAATAGATTCACTTCAAAGAAACGCAAATTATTTAGCATTTCAATTGCTCGTACATATTGACTAAATGCCTTGCTCAAGAGATTGTTGGTTCCTTACCACCATTCAGTGGTCCCTCATCTTTGCTGTACATTATTAGACTGCGCCTCTTAGGAACATACAGGAATACACTTTAAAATGACTTGGAAAATCTTTCACCGGAAAGGATTTAAAAAGCCTCAATTTAAGGCAGGTGTTACTGTTTTTAAAAAGTGATTAACTTTTAGAGCATTCACACAGAACGAGAAGGCTTTTAAGTAAGACGGTTTCACTGTAACAACCAACACTGAGGGGATTTTCACTGTCCTACAAGCCAACAGTGTCAAAGCAACTCAGAAACCTCTCAGAACACCAATACAGAAATACCAATACTACTGCTGAAGAGATTGTCAGCAGTGTAAGGAATGAAGTATTATTTAAAAGCAACTAGGAGACTTTCTCCCAGATACTTAGAAAAACCTCTGTCATACACAGGGGCTTTAGTTCCAACTGTTACTCTTTCTTTTTTCTTTCCTTTTTTCCTTGCTAGCTGATATTTCATTTCACAGAACAAACAGCACATTCCCAGTTTTAGGTTATGGGGGATTACCCAGCATTAAAGACTGTCAGAAGTAAGAGCAAAGGCAAACTGCGAGCTGGATAAACACAAATGCCAGAATTTTCCTCCCAATTTCATAAGTTTTTCTCATTTAAAATATTCTCTATTCCTTAAATTTAAGAGTATTCTTTCAAACATATTGCAATTGCCTTTATTTGAACTAATGAAGTAGATATGTCCAGTGCTATAATTTCAGTATTCCTCAGACTTCTCTGTTAAGAAGCATGTAACCAACTCAGCTGAAACTTTAGTGTAGTTTGTGGTAATTTAAAGATTTTCTTTTAAGACTATATATATACAAGAGATAAAATTAAACATTCATCCTTAGTAACTGAGGATTACTTCCATAACAACCAGATTTTAAAACTAGGAGCACATCATTCAGTCTTGTACTTAAGAAACACAGCAAAACCTCAGCTGACCAAAAAAGCCATAAACATCGTTAACATTGTGGATTTACCATAACAACAAAACAACATGCTCAGTTTCCTCTCAATCTGTACTGCATATCCTCAATATGCACGGGGTTTTCCAATATTAAAAACATTAAACACAAGTTGACGAATTGTTAAGGTTATGTGCTATCATAAACGATGAGGGGTGAATACAAAACGCAGTCATCTACCCACCTATTAGTTTCAAGAACACATTACTACAAATACAGCTGGCAAACTTCCCACATTTCAGAGTTTTCCTACAAACTCTGAAATTCCAGAAATAAAGATGACTGTAACAACGTTATTAGAACTGCTTTCTAAACTATAATGTAACATCCATTCTGAAGCAGATTCTTTAGTTTTATATTCATTCTACACTTATTAACATGCAGCTAATTAAACCACTGATTTAAATGAACAATCTTTGAAATAGAAAGCAAAGCTTTTATTAGTTGCCTAGACAAGATTTGTTATTGTTATTCCTGAAATCCAGAAGTGTTAGAGCCGGGACATGGTAACCTGTTATTGCTTCCTTACTGCAAATGAAACAAACAGTAGAAACCCAACAAATCTTTTCAATGTGATACAGAAACCTAAGACAGCTTTAATCAACTTAAACTCACTAGTCATTTGAAATTGTCAACAGCATTTATCAACAGCATCTTTAACTGAAAAGGGAGACAGAGAAATAACTAATATGAATAAATACAGGAACAATTTTCCCTTCACAAACTGCCCACCCAATTATTTCTTTTATTAGCTAGCCAATTAGCTGAGTAACTGCTGAATTACAGTCTGTTAAAAGCTGACGGATGATATGATGCACTTGGGCTGTTTTCACCGCGTGTTGATCAGAGGAAACACGTTCAGGCTCTACTAAAAATGCACAAGTATTTTTTTTAAGACTCTTTTGAGCACAAAAGGCATTTCCCTTAACAAACCTGGCTGTGTGCTTGTTGGATGTTCACCCAAGTGAAATCAACTTCAACAAAAAGCAATTAACAAAAATAAAGGCATAAATTTGATGCATTTGCTTACAGAATTCTGAGTAGACAATAAAATACACTAAAAAATACTCAAAGGGTTTTTTTTGTTGTTTTGTTGTTTGTGACAAACCAAATATTACCCAGAATTTATTTGTTGAAATAATTGTACATTTTCCCAAAGAAGGACTGCGTTCAGGTTTTAGGGTCCAGTAGAAAATCTGCCCCAGCAATAAGCTCCCAAGCAACACAGGAACTCGGTCCCTAAAGACATTTAGTCTATCAGAAATCAGCTCCAGCGATTAGCTTCCAATGCCGGGTATAGTCATTCCAGGTGTTCTCAAAGTCATGCTAGCATCACAGATGGAGAGGATTTCTACCCTTCCCCACATCCTGTTTCAAAAAGCAGATGCGGGGGCTCCCTGGGACCCTGACAGACAACTCTTTGTTCCCACTCGACTGGAGGGCATCCAAGCATTCTCGCTACAGAAAACGGGGTTTCTGTGTCCCAGTTGTGCTACGAAGGAAAAAAATCCCCAATTCCATGGGCTTTTTAGGAGGCACTTTTCAATGACAGTGGCCAAGATTATCAGCACCTCCACAGGTTCATCGGTTGGTTTATTTTAAGGTTATTTTTGGTACATGAACAAATGTCCATGAATGTAACAGCTCTAAGATTTAACACCCATCAATGAGAATTAATCAGGCTTGGGCTTCAGATTGTCCCACATCAGTTATTCATAACACAGTACTTGAAATCACTAACTGAGCACAATAAGATTATTTTCCTGCTCAGCAAAGCCAAGATTCCTATTCTTTCGTCAGTCATTTTATTGAGAAATACAGTATTTATCCATTCTTTGGGCTGTTTAACAAGGGTTAACACTAGACTTTAACATCTATTTTACTTCAATACCAGAAAGCATGCGAAGGATTCCCTGGCACGTTTCCTTAAGGAAAGGCTAAGAGAAAGAGCAATTTCTAAAAAGGAAGTTTTCAAGCTCCAGCAGGATCAATGAATGACAAACAGAAAATCCCAAACCAGTGCCTTTGGCAACGATGCAGGCAAACACAATTCAAAGAGCATTGAACAGGATTCTCTAAAATATTAATTTTTGATATAAACTCACTGTGACAAATGATGAAGATACAGAAAGGAATAGAAAATGTATTCTTATGTTCCTGGAAGAGTGTTCCTGGAAGAGTGCTTGCTGCTGCTCTTTGGGCATATTAAAATGGAATGTATTTATTGGTATAAAAGGATTTCTAAAAACAATAGATTAGTTTTATGCCTGTAATGTATAGGCACTGAGTAAAAACATACATGTAAACAACTGTTCCAGAGCTAATTATTCCTAAAGAAGATAATTCCTTCCTGATATATTGTGCAAATGAGTAATTTGCAGCTTAAACTCTTTCACAGGTTTCCTTTCAGTGCTGCATGCACCAGGTTGCTGCCAGTGCTGAAGAGTTTAGCTCATGATTTAGCAACTCCAGTCTTCGGACATACAGCACTGCAACAGCAATGAGATTATTAGATTTTCTTTGCTGCTCCATTTACTGGGAAACGTTATACTCAAACCACATTGAAGATCAGCAGTAAAATCCGCTGAAAAGCAATTTCCATAGCTCTCAATCCAGCTAAAGCACAAGTAGAAAAATACGTGTTGCTGGTTTGGAAAACTCCAAGTGAAAGGACAGCAAAATACAATTGAAAGAATATATAACATTCAGCATTGACCTGTATTACCTGTTTGATACAATGACCTGTATTACCCGTTTGATATGTGAAGAGTCTGCAAGCTGAGTTTTGGGGAAATTTAAAAAGTCCCCATGACAAACATTAGCATAGGAAATACCAACACTTTGCAGATGAGAAGCCATTTCTACTACCAGGTAGAACATTCTGGCTTTTTAAATCCTTGAACATCAGTGGCTTAAAGAAATCCCAACTCTCTAACTGGAGAGATTGAGTGGATCCGGTTGGGGCGAAAGTAGCTCATTCTGCACTGTAGTTCTTTTTCCTTCTTTTTTTCCTCTCTAAGCCTTTTCCCTTTCTATTTCTTTGTGACAGTTTCAAGACAGGTGAATGACACTAAGAAAGATAAATGCTTCCATATGGCAGCTCTACAGATCTCTAACCAGAAACCACATACAATTAACTGTAAAACAGCATGTACACTTTTTAACAGGTAAACATTTTTGTATCTACCCCTCTAGTCCTAGGAGTAACTGGGGATTAATCTACACTTAAAATCCATAGGATCATCTTCAGAACAGTGAAACTTATAGTTTTTATAGAAGAATTTAACATGTCTATGTAGCTGGAATTACAAACTCCTAGGACAGAGAGTGACTTTGGATTTTTTTAGTTAACACAACAATGACGAGCACATGTATTTAACCCAGGAGTGACACTCGTGGGAATGACTGCAACAGAAAGAATTTATGACATTAGTAATAAGTACGATACCCTGTCAATATTTGCTGAAAGAATATAAAGACCTTTGTCACTACAGGAAAAAACTGGCAATACTTAACTAAGATTTATTCTGTGGTGTAAATTAATTCCCATTTTTCACCCAAGACTGTAACTGAGAAATTATTCTGATAGAAATAAGTACAACACCAAGGAATATCTGTTCAGCTCTTCTACTTTGTAATCTTACTCAATACCAACACATAGCGCTACTTTCCATTCAGCACAGAAATATTCCGAGTCAGATTATCGTTAGTTAGATTTCATAAAACTCTTTCCAATCATTTTAAATCAGTTCAGACAAAACCTCATGAGATTAATAAAGCAGATAACGAACTGTTAGACATAGAGCAGTTAACACAGTGAAGATGTCCAGGGGAGACCTTACAAATGAGTTACTGGACTGTGTGAACTGTCACTGTGATGACCACATTCTCTCTGAATAAGAATTTATATGGGAAGACGAAACAATTTCAGTTTTCCTTTGTTCAAAGCAGCATTTCCTCCTCATACAGAGATTTGCACCCTTTGCCTAATAAGATTATATAGATGCAGGTGTTAAATACTAGTTTTCGACAGGCTTCTCTAACATAAATTCAAATACATATCATTTGTGACCTGAATGTTGTTTTGAGGTATAATTCACCACCATTGCCGATTACACAATAACTGTTCGTGTCGGCAGGCGTGCAAACAAATGGCAAAAGAACAACCTCTCAGTAACCGCTATGAAGAGAGAAAATTCCACATTTTCCCTAAGGAAAATATTTTCCTGCAATACATTTTTCATGGTCTGGTTAAGTTGAAGAAACAGAGGCAACTAAATGGTTATTAATAAACACATTTTTATGCAACCTGCTTAAAAGAAAGAGCACTCATTTTTGTTAGCACAGAAGTTCATGCATTTTCACTTCCTCCTTCAAATTCCTGCTAAATTTTACAAATATGTCTTTAGACAGGGAACCATTTATCACTTAAATGTCTATACGGAGTAAATTGTTCCTTCTCTTTGGTCATTCCCCTTCAATAGAGTTATGATATGAGAGACTGAAAACAGAGAAGAAATCATCATTTTGCCAAAACCACCAGTATTTGTCCATAATAATACTGTAATAATGGTAAGTTATGCACAACCTTTTATGAGATTTTTTCTTTTGAGTAGATAACTCATCATTTCTTCCAGAAAACTGTGCATTATTTATAACTTCAGATTTCTTAAATGTTCACAGCTACAGTTTGGTTACATTATTGTGTTGTAGTTTTAAATCCCATCATAAATAAAGCCAATGAAAAGAGCTAGTTTCTTAGTTATGTAATTCTTCATTATTAACCCACCAACAGAGACAGAGCAGTAACTTTGCAGTTACTAAAAAGCAGTCTAAACTGCTCTGCTTTTCAACACTGTGGGGTCCAAGAATTTCAGGCAGGGGAGCAATATCAAGCCAAAAGACTAAATGGTTAAACAAAAAAAAACCCCATTTAACATAATGTGAGTCAATCTGGCTACTACCAGACTCCAACACGGACCAAGCACTCTACGTGTTCTAGTGGCTTGCACAGAATTTAATGATCCTTCTATTTGTTATTTTGAAGATTCCTTTAATTCCTTACTTTTATGAAGACATATAATAGAGTTTATCTAACTTAATATGCTTGTCAAACTGTAAATCTTTTAGAAAGCACAAAAATAGCTTTTTCTTAACACTATGTAGTTGCTGTGGTCCTCCTTAAAAACAAACAAGCAAAATATTTAATGTAAGATTCCCCCAATGCACCAGAAAAATGCACTTTTCCTGAAAGTGCACCTGTTAAACAAAAGCAATTAAATAACTGAAGTGCATAATAATATATTTAGTCCTTCTAAAGTGTTTTTGCTTATGTAACGCTAGTTCATGCTTTTAACACAGCTCTGTTTAACAAAGCACTGTTGAAAGCAACATACTTTTCTATGGGCCCCTGGGCTCAGTAGCAGTGTTCTCCCCCGGTCTCATCCTGCACCCCTTGCGGCTCACTAAGCCTTGCTAGAAACTTTAATGAGTATCCTTAAAAATAGAAAAGGTTCATGACTTCCCCTATCTAGGTAATTCAAATACCAGCACTATCAAGCAGTCACCCCAGGACCCCGGACGGATAAGAATATGTTGTCAAAATAGGAAAAAAAAGAGATAAGGTCTTTGATGCCCACCCCCTGGCCTGACAAAATCCAGGGCTTGATATAGGTCTCCAGGTCAAAAATAGACTGTCTGCATCTGAAAGCAGCAGAGTACATTTCCACAGTTATCTCGTTGTTAGTTGTTTTTGCAAACCACACTAAGCACTTCATATGTAACGGCAGCCGTATCTGCTGTAATGCATTTAGGAACAGCTCTGCATCATGGTTGAGGAAAAGCATGTTTGTCAACGGCAACAGGATCAATTAAGAAAAACAACTGCTACCCTTGAAGACCCTTCTCTTGTGCCTGTGCATTATGCTTTCAATGGAAGTAGTTTTCTTCTTCACAAGCACCACCACCACCCCATTCACAATAAGATTTAAAACACAGACCTTCATTTGCCTTTGCTACTCAACACAACGATACTACACATTGGAGGCACAAATGCTTCTAACAAAAAGATCGCATAGCCATGCAAAGCAATAAGAGACCCTATGTTGTCTTCCTTTTTGTGGACCTAGGAAAGAAATACCATTAACTATTAAAATGTTATTCTAAGTCATTATAACAAAAGGGTATCATCAAGTTAAATGGATACACTACCTTTTCTGATTCATTATCTTTGCTTTTGAGCTCTTCCTCTTACTGATAAAAATTCAGTAATTCCCCATGTTCTTGGTTAGCACATGAGCGAGCAAGGTTCAACTGCACACGTTGCCCACTGAAACCTCAGCCAGCAGGGAAGCCACGCAGATAAGCACTGTCCTATGGAAGGTTTATCTTTTGAAAGGGAACAGGGTGCTTGAAACAGAACTTAGGGCCACGACAGTCTGTTAAGTTAATGTTACGTTACAGTACATAGATCAATGATCACGTAAACGCATAGACAGGATCTTCTGCCAGGTTCCAATAGATGTTATTAATCAACTCATTTAATCTATTTCAAATGGGCAGGTATTGGACCCACACTTTCTCCACTACATAGTTTTATAATTTCATGACAACATTAAATAAACCAGTTTCTGAGATATTGGAAATTAATAAAAATGGGGTGTGTGTTTTAGCTGAGACGCACAGGTTCCTTTGCAAATCAGCAGAACAAAGGTTTTTTTTTTATTTTAAAGGAAAATCTGTTTCTATTTAAAACCAGGATCCTCTAGATTCTATTAACCGAGTGCTGAGAGATTCTTTCGAAACTATAAAATAACGTAAATTTCTGTGTTTTCAAAATTCAAGATCAGAAACCAAGTTTTAAAAACACCTCTCAAAGTTGCAATAGCTTAGGAATTCCGCATTGCAACTAAGTCACATTGTTGCATGAATGCATTTTCACTGTAAGTACTGAAGAAAGATTTTTAAAGTTGTACAAGAAAATAATCTTCCATTTGCATTTTACTCAGCATTTTTACTAAAAGAAAATCTTACCAATAGCCTTGGTATTCAAAAGAAAGCCTTAGAAAACAATTAGTATTTGACTTTCAAGACCTTCTGGTATAGTGGGATTAGAACAGTTGCAGGGAGGACAGAAATTTCAGTCAAGGGGGGGGAATCATCTGTATATAGCAAGCAAAAGGACAGGTATTATTGGGTAGTGCTTAACTAGTCACATTTGATAAAGTATCAGTGTATAGAACAAGACAAATATCCCTACTAAACCAAATGAAATTAGCATTAGTCCCTAAAATCTGTTCCTGGGTGTGCACTGCTTCTTATTTAGAAGATTTGTACTCACATAATTAAATGAACTATTTATTTCCAAGTGTGATTAAGAAAATATACGAAAATCATTGTATGTAAAAAAAAAATCAAGGTTTTTCCTACAAGTGCTCTGAAAAATCTTTCAAAATAGCACCATGGAGATTCAGACATCTCTAAATAGCTTTCACACTATAGATGTGTAGTTTAGAAGCGATAAAGAATTTGATCTGCCAGTCCAATCCGGGATTCTAGCCCCAAATGGACTTCCTCTGCCAGAAAAATTACCTCCTGCTTTTGGAAGACAATTTTCTCAATTATAAAATCTCCCTAATAGAATACAGACAAAACCATGAGTTCTCCTTCTGCACAACATATATATACAAGAATGTGAAACAATTTAAAGTAAGAATTAGCCAGTATCTCTCAGCAAGTAATACCTTCTTGAGCTAATGTTTTATGTTTCTGTGCTCAAATTATCTAGAGAATAAGCACAAAAATGGGACATTGTTGCAATCACCTTTGTGAGCAGAACTGCACTGATAATGTAAGCAAGAATGAGCTGTAATATAAACAAATGTGATACAACTTTTGTTTCACGTAGCTAACCAGCAAATATTTAACTACAATAAAATTGTCTGATGTGGCACAGAACGTTGTTGTTGACTCGTTGAATTGCTGCGCTGACTGTTCATTTTGCTTGCCCCATCCACACTGGGGTATTCCATCACACCCCCCCCAACTTACCCCAAAGAGTCCCTGCACAGAACAAGATGCCTGCATGGTTATCAGCTTATCTATTCTCAGTGGGGTGAAATTAGCAATACAGTTTGATCTACTGGTTCTACAATTCCTGCCAAAATTGTTCTTTTTTTCCTCTAAGTGGAACAAAAGAGTGACCAGGCCATGCCATGCGGCTGCTTCATAAAACCTCCACCTTCAAACAGAAAAAGGGTCATTTAATACGTACAATCTGACACTTAAAGAGTAAAAGAAGTGATTTATGCAGAAGTGGTTTATAGTTTGCTCTGTAGCTTTCCTATAAACGTGAAAGTCTGACATTGCTGGTTCAGATAAACACAGCTCCTAGGAAACAACAACAACAAAATATGGTACCACACTACTCACGAACAGAAATTGCCTAATTGGGACTAATTAGAGACTGGGGGCTGAGGTAGGAAGAAACAAGTAAATCACAGCAGACGAGAGGCGGACAGCAGAAAAAGTTTAAAATTAAGAATTTTAAAGGAATATTTGCAAAAAAAAAAAAAAATCTTACTTGTATCCGAATTTTTTTTAACTTATTACTGTTAAAATGATCTTGTACCACTGCAACTGAAAAATGACATGGAAGTATTTCAGCCATAAAATGCATACAGAACGCACTTCTAGACAGACAGCTTTTACACTTACAGATAACTTCTTTCTCTTAAGATTAGAAAGTGACTGTACATTCACAAAAATCCCAAGAGGAGGAAAATCCTTTCAGACACTGTATTTCAATGAACCGACTTTCCCACCGGCAGCACCGCTTTAAACAGCAATGGAATTTTAAAAGCTGTCCCAATGTATCAAAATCAAACTCAGAATATTGTCTCCAGTTTCTCAAGTTTCTATAACTTACAGCATATCGCGGAGTTGATTGTTATAGGCTAAACGCAACCCAGATCTTTCGTGCTTACGGCTATGCTCTGTGTGCTGAGCCAACACAAAATCTATGCTTACAGCAGCACTCTGCCCTTCAAGGTAGGATTTAGACTTGGTTTATAGTCTCTTTAAAATACAGGAAAGGCTCCTATTCCTCCCCAGGAAGTTAATGTCTTTTATGGTTGCTCCCTCCATCCACAAAGTCAAACATTTTTGGAGTACAGACCCTATTAGTGCCAGAAAGACGCTGTTAATGGAGCACTTCCTGGCCTTTGATAAATGGTACATTTCCAGATCATAAAGTTTTCTATTTCTATCACCTCTGAAAATCTCTGGCCTCTCTCACACAAAAAAATGGTGCAATTCCATTCCCACCATCTTAAACCAGGTCAGTGGGCTGGGTTTCTGAACAAAAACCTCTCCAGGTGTCAGTCTGCTGTGATTCTATATGGCATTGCTTGCCAACGGGAAAAAACAATGGATATTTCTTCTTTGGGCTTTATACACAAGATTTAGCTGTTGAGGAAGAAGCAGCCAATTCTTACACAAAAGAAGTTAAAGCTAATGAATGTTTTGTGGAGGAAAAACTAGGGATCTGGCAGATCAGGACATGACAGAGCATCAGGATGACCAGAAATGTTTTGTGTAGCACAAAACCTGAAGGAAAAGCTGCTAAGGAACATAGGAAGATAGGGAGAAGAGCTGTAGTGGAAGGGCATGAAAACACCACCCTTTCAGGACTTTTAGCCCTCATCTATCCTCTCTCCCAGCCCTTATTTCACTGGTGATCCCATTTTCCACGTAATCTTTGCAAAAGACAAAGAGGCAAAGAGGCTGTGTAAAACTGAGCATCACAGCCCTGCCCTGGACTTAATGCGTATTTAATGACAATGCAACTAGGTCTCTGTTACTCCTCAGTTTCCAGAAGCCACTGTCATTAATTTTGTTTCACAGGACAAGCTGTAGAAATCAGAACAGCAAAAACCATTAATCACCAGCAATACCACAGTGAGCACAGACATCTTGAGTCAATAAACAAGCCAGGACTGAGTGACTATGAGCAACAAATGCTCCCTACAAGCAAGCAAACTGAAGACCATCAGGAAACTGTAAAATGAGACATGTGCATCATGTAAACCTCTCCTCTTCCCGCCTCCCCTACCAGGGGATGTTTTGACACTAAACTGTGGAATTCCCCACACATGATAAAGGAAAAACGAAAACAGCCATCAGCCAGGCAATGCCATGCATGATAGAAACCAGATGAGGAAGTCACTGGGTGAAACAGCAACACAGGCAAACATGGCACAACCGTCAAAACGACGACTGTGTTGGAAACTGCTCTTCTTTACAGTGTTTCCCAGCTCCTGTTCCAACCTTTCCTGTCCAAACACACACAGACAGGGTAGGAAGTGCCAAGCCAGATCAGATCAACCAGCACAGTAACATGTGTCCTACCACTGGCAACCTAGGGGCAGCTGCTCCATGAATGATGAATCACAAGATACTAAACCCACTTCAAGACATTTTCTCCTCCTTTCCAGAAGCTAGTTAATACCGTGTATTTTTGTCCCTCTTGTTATTCTTCTCTCCAGCCCATTATTCTGGGTTTAATGAAAGGGTAGGATAGCCCAAAGTAGTGCCTACTCTACAGAATAACTGCCAGTAGATTGAAACCTCCTTTCCCAGCCCTAATCTCCTTTGCAGCCCTCTTGGATGTGCGTTCAAGTGAGAAACCATACGCTGCTGGATGTCAGGATGCACAGGGAGCTTTCATTCCCCATGTACTCCTCAAATCCTGCCTCTGCACAGCAAGACTGCACCTGTCCCAGCACAGTACCCCTGGCGCCTTCAATTAATGCTGAGAAAATCCTGAGCTAAGTGCCTACTTAAATTTGATGGCTTTGCCTTTCAAATGATGGTCTGTCAGCCTAATAAAAGCTTCAGTTAGTAAACAACATTATTGCATGAACTCTGGCAGAATTATGAGCAACTGCAAGCTGCAATTAATGTGACCTTAGCCACCATGCCCACACAACCAGTGATGCTAGTGCTGCAGTTTTATTTCACAACAACACAAGCAGCAACAAACAAACATTCCCATCACTTCTCCATAGAAAAGCAACCAACATTGCCGAGTGCTGCTAGAGAAACTTGCAATTGAACAGCTGTAAACTACATCATAGCCCTGAGTAAAGTGGCATTTATCTCAAACTATACTTGGGTGAATAAGCTAATCCAAGTTGCAGATCTAGTTCTCGCACAGCTCTGGGTACCAACCAATCTTCCTGCATTCAACCAAGTGATTTTTAATCTGCAGTATTTGTGATGTAATAAAAGAATGTGTGGATTAACCAGCTATTGTCATAACAGCCTGATGAGCTTCTTGAATTCTCTTGGTTAGTTAGTGGGTATGACAGAGCATAGAGTGCAGTGAAACAAACTGGGCAGTATGCAATACATCATGTTCTGCCATCTGGAAAACATTACAAGATAATCACTAATACTGTGAAGCCTCCTGAATCTGTTCTTCATTTATAATGTAACCATTCGAGCTCCAGAAAGAGCATCTGAAGAGTGATTTGTAAAACATGTTACTGAAACCCTAAGTAGGGTATTGTGTTTAATAAAAAACATACCCAAGTACAAATCTGAAGCTCAGCTTATATCCTTAACTGATTTACACACCAATGCAAATCTCCACTGATAAATTGTCTTGCTGTGGATTAGTTCGCTCAGAGAAACCACACTGGGATACAGCTCTCTAGAAGCAGCAAGGTGACTCAAAGATTTCCCTGTGACTGGTTAGCAACTTCTACTAGGTATGCAGTGAGATTCAGGAGTGTGATTGGCATTTGACAGCAGCAACACAGAAATTTAAGGTCACTGCCCCAAACAGCTCAGTGAATGGGGTGGAACTGGCTGGCAGCAGGTGTAGCCACTGCAGTCATGGGGGCTATATGTTATTCCTGTGCTATATGTTATTCCTGTGCGGGCAGGGGCAGAAAATACTGCTCATGGTCAGCTGCTGAAGAGAAATGCTGCCCAAAGAATGCACCAAGAACAACTCAGCAGCCAAATAGTGTGTTTTGTATAGTCACAGTTGCCTTTAGTATCACCCACGTTTCCCATGAGGATCCTGTCTTATTTCTGGCCCATGATGCATGTGCTGCAGGGCTTGCTTTCGCTGCAGGAGAAGCTGGACATGCTCCTTGCCAGCAAGGGACTAGCACCACTTCTGACACGCGAAGCAAAGTTTATACAACAGCACTTAGATCCGTTTGTGTGAAACTTGGTCCATGGCTGAAGGCCAACAGGGTCAACAACACACAGCCGTTTAGTTTCACTGCAGATCCCCTTTACAGATAGCCCTGGGCTGACATATCCCACCGTGCTCTTTGTGGTATTTTTTGACAGGGCAACCTGCAGAGAGCTCAGCAAATGAAATCTCCGGACTGGATTTCCCAGGCAGCCATCCCCATCTTACTTTCAGATATTCAATGTCCCTGAGGAGACACACAACTGGGATATTATCCACAGCTCAAGAAAACATATGTACAACAGGGAGGCTGGAACTAGATGATCTGAAGGTCCTTTCCAAACCTAACTATTCTATGATTCCATGTGTATATAGACACTAATATGTTTACATACATACACACTCATTCTCTATACAAAGCCATGTTCAAATAACATTCACAGCTGCAACAATCCTCAACCCTCAAAAGAAATCGTGTCAGGCTAACCTCACCATGAATCTCTTACAAGTGTGGTAAAACCTATCTAAGGAGTATCTTGTAGAAGATTCTGTAAAAGTTGGGTCATGCCACAGGCCATGAAAGAATCTGAAATCTCAGCTGACAGAAAAGCCAAACCATTGGGTTGGATTTCAAACACTTCAGGTCTGTTTGTTTGCTTTTAAAGTCATGCCCTGGAAATATAAAAACAGTTTCCATCATCAACGCTTTGATCCAGACAGCCCCAGAAATGTGGTAAGAAACCAACGGACCTTTAAAACAAAATAGTTTGTTACATACACCATTGTCCTAGCATCATTTTTACACAATTCCCTGCTAAAAGAACGGGTCTTTCTGGTGGACACAACAGCTGTCTGGGAGACCACAATGGAGCATTTATATGTTGGGAAAAGCTGGCAATATTAATAACTGAACTTGTGAATGATCTCTAAATTAAGTAAAACTATATATAAGTGTGAATGATCTCCTTAAATAAGTAAAACTGCATGTAAGCGCATGAATACAGACATACCGAAAACCCCATGCACGCATAAAAACATTGATACATTACACACATCTTTATTGCTAATATTGAGAGAGATGTTTTCTATTCCACCTGAGTGTTATGCTACACAAGACAGTTATTTCCTCTGGTTTTGATATCAGATCACATGACAGGAATCTTTGCATTACTTTTATGTTTTAATGAACACCACTTCATGACCTGTCTTTTTAGTTTTATTCCCCACTTAAATAAATACTTTTTATGGAGGATGCTGGAGAAGGACTCTTCATTAGGGACTGTAGTGACAGGACAAGGGGTAATGGGTTCAAACTTAAACAGGGGAGGTTTAGATTGGATATAAGGAAGAAATTCTTTCCTGTTAGGGTGGTGAGGCACTGGAATGGGTTGCCCAGGGAAGTTGTGAGTGCTCCATCCCTGGCAGTGCTCAAGGCCAGGTTGGACAGAGCCTTGGGTGGCACGGTTTAATGTGAGGTGTCCCTGCCCATGGCAGGAGGGTTGGGGCTAAATAATCTTAAAGTCCTTTCTGACCCAAACTATTCCATGATTCTATGTACCGATTTGGAAATAAAAATTAGGATCCTTTGAATTCTTCAGATCAAGTCTACTATCAAAACTATTTAAAGCCACAATATGAAGAAAACGTAAGAATTTTTGTAATCTAATTTTAAATCCGTATGTTTATCTCAGCAAATAAATGTAATGTAAACTCTGCAGCATTCAAACCAATGTATGAATGTCAAAGCTGCTAAAAACCAGATGCAGTTTCTAGTTCTCCCATTATTTAATCCAATCTACAGAAAAGGGCATTAGAGAATTTTAAATGTCTACCTTATAATGAGACAAAGAGGGCAAGGTAGTTTTAAGCAACCATAGCAACTATAAAACAGTTCCTTTGGCCACCTTGAGAAATGCACCGATAGGATTACACACAAGTACAATTACCAATTCTGCTAGATTTGCACCATACCCATAAAATTCTCCTTTCCTTTCAGTAGTCTTCAATCAATGTTAAAGGTAACTGCTGTGCTGATCTCCAGCTTACATTGAACAGATGAGCGCTAGTAAATCAAGAGCTGTCCAAATCTCCTGCCATGGATTAACATATGCAGAATGGCTGCTTGCCCATGACTGGAAATCCTTCTGATAGCTTAATCCTGTCAGGTGCTTCATTTCCACCAGCCAAAACATAATGTAAGATTCCAGAGGACAAATTCTCCAGGCTCCATTTCAAGCACACAAGTATGTGAACAAGGTTAAAACCCACTAATTCTGTCAAGATGCTTTTGTCAAACATGTTTCATTGGTGCACAATATCTATGTTCATTTACAAATACAAACTTACAAAACCAATCAGATTTAAGAGCTAAAAAGCAGCAGAAGATGCAGACAAAAATGACAGCAGCAGAAGTTCTGTGGGTACTGTTAGTAGAGCATTTCTAATACTGGAGTGCAGTCTCTGCTTGGAGAAACAATAATCTATGAACATAATTAGCCATACAACCCCCCCCCATTACCTAGATGAACATCCTGTCCATATTTAAAGTCTTAAAATGCAACATTTCATCTCTGAAAGAAGAAGAGGTCTCTGTGTTTGCTTACAAGACATAAAAGACTCTGTGCTGACAAGTTTTCAATCTGAAGTCAAGGGGAACGGGACAGGACAGCATCAGCAAAGGGCAGCAGCCAACTGAGGCAGGAGGGTTTACAGAAGAGATGGTTTGCCAAGGGTTTTCTGGAGAGGGCAAGAAGGGGGTGGAAGCTTGGAACAAATTAGTGGGCAAACTGTTCCAAGTTGTTCCAACTGTTCCAAACTGTTCCAAGATTGGCATAGGAAGATGCATCCAAAAGACTGGCTCCAGGTTTGTTACTTAACATCACTGTCTAGCTATCTAACTATACTGCCACTAACCACCATGAATAGCAACATGTTTCTCACCAACAGTATGAATGTGTTGTCATCTAACGCCCAAACCTATGAGATCTCCAGTATTCCTGGTAAAGGGAGGAGGGATGTATGTGGAAGTATAACAGTTAGATCAAAAGCACGTGGGATCTGCCTGTGGAGATAAAAATCACACTCACTGCTGTCCCCAGGTAGCAGCCACCCTAAAGAGAGTTGGTTCACTCATCCAGCTGTCAAAGCTAGGATTGCATACAGAATTCCATATGCACACGCCAAGAGCATTTGAAAGCTTTCAAAGCTTACCACCTCACCCAGCTTCAGGTACCTGGCAAAACACAACCCAGCACAGTGGAGCCTGATTGCTGCTCAACCAGACACGGAAAACTGCAGGGAAGACTCTCCCGAGATCTCAGATATTACAGCTGCTCCCACTGGCAAAAGCAAAGGCATCAGGAAAACACTGAGAAGGAAAAGAACACTTCGTAGTATGTTTAGGATCAATAGCCAGTCCCAAAAGAGGATGCAGAGAAACACTGTGTTCTCAAGAGTGTCCTTTTCACTGTGAAGGGGATCAGTGGGGAAGAAGTCCCACAGCCTGTGCTTCAGCTGACAGTCAAAGGGATCGATGGACAGATGTCACAGAGGACAGAAACAGACACCCTTTTCCTTTCCTACCTCTGGGTGCTGTGCTGAGCTCTCAGTGCAGTGTGATCAGAGTGATGGGCACTGCACTGGGAGATGACGGTTTGAAGGAGGAAAGCACACCCTCTGCAGGCCAAGAAACTAAGAGACTGGAAACCATTTCTCGATGCAAGCAAAGAGGACTCAATGTAATTTCAAAGGTGGTTGAAGGGGATTTTTCATAGGTTCACTGAAATGCAGGAAGAAGAACTCAGTATATGCAAATCAGTAGACTAAAGGGACAAATCTATGGCTTAAAAGCAGTTCCACTGCACCTCCTGTGCTGTGCCCACATCGCCCCTTCCACCCAAACAGAAGGCACATAAACAAGTAAAACAGGAATAAGCCTGCACAGAACAAAATACTTCAAGAAATGAAAGTGTAACAAAACATTTTCTGTTGTTACACCATTTTCTATTATTAAGGTCAAACAAAAATTATTCATTTTAATTCTTTTTACTGGTTTGGTTTTGGTTTGGTTTTGGTTTTGCTTTTTTAAAGTGGGATTCCTTGTGACATTTTCCAGAAGGAAAGCACGGAGCAGACAGACAAGAACATCACCTACTTGCTAATTCTTTAACAGATCAAAATAGATTTTAAACGCTTACCACGAGGCTTCCATCACTGTAAATAACTACAGAACTGCAAATTAAGCACACAACCAATTAAACAAACACCAAGTAACTAAAGCGCATCCACAGAGAAGATGAATACAGAGTTCAGCGATCTGAGAAGAGAATATTTTAAATAAGTAGGTAATTAAGTTAAGAGAGGCCTAAAGAAAGATTTCACACTCACATTCAGATGCTGAAGCAGTTTAAAAATAGAGAGCAAGAACTGCCTGACTTCACCTTTTAATTTTAGCTGGGTGATAAGCTGGTCCCAAAGACATAAAGGCACAGCAGGATTTTTTCTCAGCAAAGTGCCCTTCGTGTTTTTATGCATAGGAAATGCAGTATGTTCTATTAATATCCTGCTGCAGCCCTAGATAAGTGTAAGCACCCTTTCAATCAGGAAAAAATCCTGGTTTGCTGCTTCAAATCACTTGTGCTCCCAAAGACATACACAGAACCTCCCGGCCACTGCACAGGTAAATAACATCCGCACAGGAAAAGACACCGAGCTTTCCCATCATTCATCTCTTGCAATTACTAAAGCTGTAAACGAGCCACTTTCTCTCTCATGAGGAGGGAAAAGCAAATGACTGAGTCTGCACTTTGAGATAAGCTGAACCTCATTCTCATTTTTATTAATAGCTGGGAAAGAAAACACTGATGCCAGCTAGACCAAGACTACATGGAAAAAGCATGGAAAAATACCCAGAAAAGATGTTTGACTTAACACCAGCATAATGCCCACGCTCTCCCAGAGAAGCTGGGGAAACGTACATTGGCTTTTCCCCATATACAGAAAGCTTGATTATTCTTTGGGAATGGTTCCCTCACACACTTCACCTTATCTCTGATTAACTTAACTCAAGCACAACTTTCCCCATAGCAGCTCCCAGACCATTCAACACCATTTCAATCTGTCAAATTCTCAGAGCAGAGCAGGACTAAAGCCCTTCCTGCTCAACAGCACCACATGAAGAACGTTCCTGTCCTTCAGGGAATGGTGGAAAAGAAGGATAACCACAGGCAGGTTATTTTTCCAACATATCTTTCCCAAACCGTCAGCTATCCAAGTAAAGGTCAGATTCTCCCCAAAATCCTTAACTGTCTCAAAAGCACCTTTTCACCTAATTTTCCTTGATGGATGGTAGTGGTTAAAACCTTGGCAGGAGCCCGAGTTAACCCTGCAGTGAAATCAAGTCTGCTAAACTCCCCCTTGCCTTCCACAGTCGCATTCTTTTGCTTGTATTTTAGAGCAACAATCAGTGATAAGACTCTAGATTCACCCACCCCCCCTTATGTTTAGCCTTTAGTTATGGATTCACCTTAGGCTCCACCTGGAAACTTCTCACATACATAAATACTGGTCACTGTTTCACCCCAGCAGCTCCAGCAAATAAGCATTTGCATTTTTATTTGCCAAGGATGCCAAATGTGAGTTAGTGGAAGTTTGCATTAGCAGCCCGCTGGTCAGCAATTACTAGGAGAGGATGCCCTACCATTCTTATTTATAGCCCCCTACCATGGTGAACCGCTTGCCCAAGAGCATAGGAGGTCCATGCTGTCCTCTGGGTGACCTGCTTCTCATCCATTCAGTTCTTGAGGACATAAAGCAGAGCACAACAGTCACACAGATGAATCTAGGAAGATATATGTAGTTTGCTTGCACTCACATCACTGACACCTTTTGTTTCTTAACAAAGTTCTGTATTTTTAATCACTGTAATTTTTTTTCCACAATCCTACCCCAATCCATGTTAAAAGTTCCATACTGTTCTGAAAACTTTTATCCATTATGATAAGCAGATGACAGGGATAGCCTTTTCTTCCAGCTGAAGCATGCTCTGGGTTTCATTTGCACACATGTAATTAGCTCATTTACTCTTATCACCCCTAGCATTTCTACTTCTGAGCGTCAGATACCAAAATTGGCCTGGGCATCTACAGCACTCTATTCCCACCACAGTAATGGCACCTTCCACTTGACTTCTCGCATCAAACAAAGTTAAAGCACTTGAAACTAAGGACTGAAGAGATGATCAATTCTGTTTCATTTACTGGAGAACACTCTATTTTAATCAGAGATGCCTCCTTGCAAGACGGTTGTCAGCTGGTATTTTTACTTTCTCCTGCTTAAGTTCAACACAAAGTTTGCAGGGTGAGATCATCACTCACTGTATCACTATTTATAGTTGCTTACTATATCCTTATCCTAAGAAGACCCTAATAAACAAAGCTTCTGATCCTCCTAAATTAAAATCATAACATGAAGGACTTTTTATTTGAAGGAGCTTTTAATATGAATGAAACTTCTGCTTTTCTTGCTCCTAAAAGAGAAAATTCAATTAAAATTCTTCTTCCTTTCCTTTCATATCAGCTCAGACAATGCTTCTCTACCACACTCCTGTGTAAGGAAATCATTCACGGGTTACAAGTATGAGGGGCTGGTTTTATTTGCAAAGGATAAAGATATTCAATTTCTCTTTCCCTCTTCTAGAAAGGGAAAAAAATATCCTTTTGGAAGAGTTTACCATGCAGACACACCCTTTCTTCCTACACAGTCCTCTGGTCCTTTCAACAAGGTAATACACTAGGTTCCACCAAGTGGTAATACATCGTTGAGCAAACCAGTTCAGATTTAAGAAGGAAACATACAAAATACTCATTAATTGCTCAAACAAGCAGCCAAGGCTGAGTTTACTTCCAGAGCCTCTCCAGCAGGATCCAAATCCGGGGAATAGGAACATCTCCTCTGGCTTTATTAGACTGTCTGGTAGGGTCCTGGAGTATAAGAAGTGTTCTCCAGGGCTTATCAAAGATGCAATAATGTCACTGTAGCAACTGGTTTTAATGCATGTGTATAGAGCAGTGAGCCTAAAGGGGATGTGGTCTTGCAGCCAGGCTTCCAGGGGCTCCAGCATCATCATTCCCAGTACACCCTGACACGCTTGCTGTTCTCACCGCTGCCATTCATGCAGCTCTGTTCTCAGGGCAGTGGTCACTCAGCCAGCTTCCCTCCAGATAAATAAGTACAATTACCTCAGGGAATTTAAATTAAGAGCTGTCTCTGTGTCACACAGTTATATAGAACTCTGCCTTGTTGCAGCTTGAACAAGCATTTTCTTTCTGGCTTAATGATTCTCTGATTTCTTAAGAGCAAGGGCTAGAGGCGGGGGGCGAGAAATGATGAACTGCTCCAGGTCTGCTCGAGTTACTGAACCATCTAACCCTAGATCTGGGGTCCATTTGTCACAAATCACACCCTTGGACAGCCTCAGCCTTGTCCACTGGGACTCAATGAGCAAGCCTTCCTGCCATGCCAAGCTACTCATACTGACTGCCAGCAAGGAGGAAAAAGTAGATACAGAGCTGGTTTGCTGCTAGCAAGGTCCCCCGGCATCCAGCTAAGAGGTGAGAAAACTAAATATAACAAACTTAAAACTACAATTATTGTAGGGGAGCTTGCCAGAGCTGCTCTGAAGCTCCTAATGGTCTGTCGGGGATTTATGGATCAGCTGTGAAAATTTACTCACAGCTAAAACTTGCCAATCAAGTCCTCGGCTTTGGAACGCCGCTACCAACATTCACATAATACAACTTGAAACTGTAGAAGCACCAAAGCAGAGCAGTAGGTTTTAATGCTTCAAAGGAGGACACACAAAAGAAAACTCTATTGTACTGAATAGATCAGTAGGAAACGTGTGGGGAGTTTCTCTCCTGTGTGTTTCTCCTTGTGGAAAAGGGTCTTATTTCTAGAAAGGGAGAGAAAAGACTACAAACAAAGCAGTGCCAAGTACTGCCAAAACGCACAACAAGAGGCAGAGGGTGATACAGATGAGGCTACAAATGGCTGTCTTGCAGTTTAGAGCAGATCCTCCCCAGAAATTATGCCAGGAATCCAGAGTTAGTTGCTGCTATTTTATGTCCTTGCTATATGGATTAGGATAAAATGAGAACTTTATAAAACTTATAAAAGCTGTTTAGAATATAAAGGGAAATGCTACAAAATTGTGTCTGTTATTTTCACGTTATTCCATTCAAAAACCTGCAGCAAATGTGAAAAACCAACCAAACAACCAAAAACCCTGGGAATTTACACAGAAAACAAAGCAAGTGCCCAACTTAGAGGCTAAGACTGTGCTTTTTCCCTCCCAAACAGTCAGCATACACTGGAAGACATCTGTGACAGTCATCTGCAAGCGCAGTGTTGTGCAGAGGAGCTGATGGGCTCTTTGTAAACCCCTCCCCACCTCCAACTCTGCAAATCCCTGTAGCTAGTGAGGCTTAAATACTCCAGAGTATTGGCTTTAAAACATGTCAGGCCATTAATATGCCATCAAGAGGCACAAAGGAGCATGGATCCCTCCTCCTCCCTACACAGCTCCATTCTCCCTTTTAAAAGAGTAGTTTCGATGCTGGAACACAAGGCACTTTCCATTGCTTTCTTTGGCTTTTACCATACCAGGTCTCTCCAGTCCACAGTTACTTAAATCTTAACATTTCCCTGCAGGATTCCCAGTGACCTGGCAAAAAACAACAAACAAACCTAAGCAGCAAATAGTCATGAAACCTTACACACTTAGATGATAGGAATTGATCCCCTAAAGCCTTACATAAATAATCCTCACTTGCATGAATAAGGCTTTGCAAGATCAGTGTCACAGTATATACATTATATCCTAAGAGGAATTTAAGTCCCACGTACCACTGACAAACAAACTTTCTTGGCCACCTAACTTATACATGTGTAGCTTTATACAAATATACTTTAACCATCTAAACAAAATTATCAGGTCACTTCTAGCCCTTGCAGATTTCCATTTTACCCCTTTTTTTTTGGAACGAAATTCAGACCTTTAATACTTTATAATGCAGAAAACCTACAAAACCTAGGTTGAACAGCAACGAGCCTTCATGTTTTAGATGTCTGATCTACTAAAGATATGCTGATATGTGACTAACTTAAATTTTATTGTCAAATTTGAAGCAGGTAGTTAGCCCTTTTGACTTCTCTGGGAGCTGGAAGAGAGAAGGCACACTCAAATAATATCCAAAACAGTGCAGAGAACACAAGAGTTGACTCCGATTCTGTACCACAGAAATTATATTGTTTTGTTTCCATCACTTTACCCATGACCTGTTTGCCCATACTGCCAACAGAGGTATCCATGAACACCATCCCAGGCAACCACTATGATTCTGTACTACTTATAAGCATGTCCACCTCTAGACACATCAAGGGCACCTTCCTGAGTGTAATGCATGTCAGAGTAACCTGAGGCAAATCTCTTGGGCCATTCCAAAGACAGTCAAGAGAAAGATGCCAGCAAAAGGGTAAGCCCTGCCTATACCATCAGGAGAAGGTGTTGCTGCAGGCTAGAATAGCAACCTTGAGTAAAGAAAAGAGCCCAACATTTGGTTGCCTGTTGGCAGGACAGTGGAAAGCTGTAGGTGACCTTACAAGAATGTGCCATGAGTGGGGTAGAAATGGATGGCGCAGAGCACATGGATAGCAGGAGTGTGAATGTTAAACTGTGTTAATGGAAGAGTCTGAAAGATAGGAAGAGACTAGGGCTGAAAAGAATCTCACCCTAGTTTGCTAATATTTCTGTCTATGGCTTCAGGAAACGTCTTTTCTCTAAATCCCAACCTCAATCTGAACTGTGCATAATCCCTGGCAAAGAATCTTATGTGGGGGAGCAAAGGAAATCTCTGACAATCATTGGAGTGGCATCCAGACCTCAAACCACTCAAACACACATAGCTACGCACAGCTCTGCAGGGTCTGCAGCAAACTTCTCTAGCAGAAGTTAATCTGCTTTCACTCCAGTCCCAGGCAGAGCAGAAAGCAGGGTGGCATGATCAAAGTATAACATGGCATTTTGTTCTCAATAAGTAAAACTTTACTCTAAACGTAAAATTGCAAACAATTTTATTTTACGGCTTTTTTAAAACCCAAGGTCAAAAAGAGAACAATAAAAGTTGGTCGGTGAAATGAACTGCATGTATCATAAGCCTAATGAAATTAGCACATCTTCCACTAAGAGGAGAACACACTAATCAGCACAGACAGAAATTATATTTCCTACTGCAGAAACAGACTGTGGTTAACTTACTGCTGCTTTTCAAATGTATAATATGCAAAAGGGTATTTGTTATCTCAGTAAAGGAAACCATTGAGCCACTTTTGCAGACGTTCTTCAAGTCTATTTCTTAAAATAAAGATTCAACTATAAGTAAAGATGCATGAGAAACTCATGCACATGTCCAAAGATGTGGCCCTGGCTCACAGACAACATCAACTCCCACACTTCCCCTCCTCCAGGAAAAAAAACCCACAACACATAGAGCTGTAGCTTTTGACACTACCAAACTCAAGACATTTTACATTGCCTGAATTCTAGCATTCTGCAGCCTGCTGTACAGAAAATCAAGAGATCTATGGCAGGCTGAGGAAAGCTAGTACAAGATAATATCAGCTGCTCTTAGTATCTCAAAGCCAGTAACCCAAGGAAGGGATCAGGTGATCAGAAATCAAGCTAGGGAGCTTGCTCATAGCACCTTTTTCTCTGTCCATCCTAGCCAAGAGTAGACATTACTAAAGGAAACAGGACTTAAACACTTCCTTATTCCTTCCCTGTCTTTTCCCAGTGAGAAATATATCCAGGAGTGATGAAACAGAGTATTCTCCCACCCCTCTTAAAGCAGTCACCATCAGTAAGACCTCATATAACACAGACATCAGTTAAAAACATGCAGGAAATAGGCTACACAACCAGTATACCTACAGATTTATATCACCCCTAGAGTCAGGCAGGACTTAGTGAAAACTTGGAGCATTCTGCAAAGGCTGGTGAGAGACCTGAATGTCTTTAAACAACAGAGATGATGGAGGACAACTCTCAACAGCATCATTCAGTGCAACAACCACACAGCACAACCCCGCTCGCTCTCAGCTCAGCTCCCAACACAGACACACAGAAAACTAACATCAAATCCATCTTCCTTGTAGTTCCTCAGATGCACAAGATAAACACACAGCTTCCAGTACAGTTAATATCAGCTAAATGAGCATTTCACAAGTTCAGATGCATACACAAAAATGCTGTAAGTCTACAACAAAATAATTCCCTGTGCCCTCATAAATATGGATCCTTTGAGAAAACAAGCTTTTGCCCCCTTCCTGCAACAGAATACCCTGTGCTTTTATTTGGCATGCTTTCTAAAGAGGCGAGAGGCATTTGTAAAACTGGCTAGGCTTCAGTTGTCAGAACAGGACAGATATTAAACGTTTCTAAAACCCAAAGGGGCAAGTTTTCTGGTTTCACCCCATGTGTCAAGTGACAGCTTCACTGTGACGGGTCATTAGCGTGACAAAGAGAAAGCAGCTGGACATGGAGGGGCAGAGGGCAACAGAGCGATTACATCCTTAAATCAACTATAAAATGTTACAAAGGATGAAGAGGAGGAAAAAAGGAGAGGGTATATTCTAGGGAATAAAGTCAGTCTGATAAAGTCTAGCTACAAATCAGATCAAAGGAGTTCATTTAAATAAGCAAAAGTAATAAGCAAGACAGCTTACTTTTCAGAAAGAGCAGCTATTTGAAGTATTTTAAAGTGACTAAAATTGTTACTTCATGCAAACAATCCATTTTTTACCCTCTAAATAATTTCTGCAGTCACCTACGAAGTATAAACGTACCCATGAAGATCATGTTCCTCCCATTCTGAGAGTCCCCCAAAAGGATCAGAACTAAAACTTATTGAGGATTTTACCCATCCTCATTTCCCTTTCCTCCAAACGGAGTCAGAAAGATGTTTGCATCATCACCACAGCAGAGCAGTAGCTCAGCAGATCACATGTAACTGCTCACTGTTAAGCGCGCCTAGCTTTGAATGGGCAAGGGCTGAATTAAGAGCAAAACCAAAAAACACATTTCCCAGTCTTCCCATTGATGGGAACAGGAGTATTAAATTTCCAATAAACGAGCAACATCCAGGCAACATAGTTTCTGCAAAGAGGACTCCACTGCCATGTGTTCATGCTCCAAAACCCACTTAGTACGTTGCCTGTTACTGAGTACATATTATTTAACTTTTTACTAAAGCTGATATCACTGCTGTTACCTCTCTCTCCACTAAAATATAGGAAGGAATTCTGACATTTCTGGGCAGCTCAGAATGGACTGATATCTGATAACACAACCCAAATTACACAGAGATGTCTGCATGCAAGGCATTCCTCCTCAATTCTTTTTTTCTGACCCCTTTCCACTTTGTATCTCTGTGCTTTCTATTCAAGCGTTAAGTCATTTTTACTGTGTTTTTCTCTTAATAAGCTGTTGGGTCTTAAATAAGAGTAAAAACCAAACAAAATAAAAAAAAACCACAAAAGATTTCAAGAAAAAGAAACCTACATTTTCAGTATTTTTTATCTAAAACAGAGAACATCCATACAATTAATTCATCTTTAGGCTTTGGGTCACACCTGAGATACAGGAGGGGTAGTTGACTCCATAAAAAAAATAAGTTTTGGGTTTTTTAAAGTATTTTAAATGAGGAATGTTAAGAGAAAAGAGAAACCTTTGGTACCTGACTTGAAGGTAATGATCACTGCTGATCATTTTTGTAAGCAACTGAACTAGATAGAAAGTGAAGAACCCCACAGGCGTCCCTGTACCTACCCCCTCCATGCACACTCACATGTGGCACACACATTGCAAGTCCTGATTCTGGTGCTAGGTAAGGTCTAAGAAGAGTCTCAATAATTACACAGCAAGGAGACAGACAATTCTAAGGAAACTGAGGTTCCCTCGCTGTGTGTTTCACAAGATACAGAGAGGATGAAAGGGAAACACAAGGAGGAGTTTACTGACACGGGTTTAGTTCCCACATTCTGTGCTGAGTCCCACACCATGCAGTCTGCTTTTTCAGCTCCTGGCTCTTGTTTGGGTAAAGCTTCTCAGCTCAGACGGCTACAGCACTTTCTGTTTTGATTTCACCTCCATTCAGGGCTCTTATACAGCTGGCACAACACGAACTCCGTGAGTTTTCAGGGCTCTGCTGGGCAGGGAAGCAACTCAGATTTTGGAGATGTACTTTAAAAGGCAAATAAATATGGAAAGCCCAGATCAGTAACAGTAAGAAGAGGAACAGTAAAACCAGTGTTTCTCCTAACATCCCCTTGTTAAGTATCAATTTAGCCTTTGCCATATACGCCAAACTATTTGCCATGACTAATGTATATAATGGGAGCACATTTCATATTTGATCTCCCCTGAGAGACCTCGAGTTGTGAAAAGAAAATAAAAAGAATAAGAAAATCCCACACTTTGCACAAAATAAACACACAAGGAAGCAAATTAAAAGAAAATACTTAATGTGATGGGTTTAAGTTAAGTTAATTAAGAAGTTGGAGGTTATTTTTCCCAACAAGTTTCCTCCTTGCTGTGATAGGAAATAAAAGGCTCAAAGCATTCAGCACCAGCCTGCTTACTCCTGTCTGCCCCCAGAACTGGCACCAACTGATGACGACTCGGGCACAGATGTTGGAAATTCCATCTTCTTTCCAGAGGAGCTCAAAGTCTCCAGGGCACAACCCTTTAGGAAAAAAACCATCAACTTCGGTTTTCCCCCATTGTTTTAAGATGTCTTTATTTGATTTTCAAAACAAACCTTTACTCCTGTATCAACACAGGGAGTTAAAAACGGCTCCATTTCCCCTGTACAGATGTTATTACCCATGACAAATCATAAGAACCGAAAGCATGGAACCAGCCATTAAAACATACAATGAAATTGCACTTCAATACAACCAGGTCTCCTTTAATTATGGAGTTCACTTGTGGCACATTTTAAGCAAGAACTCTCACAGAAAGCACTATTCATGCAACATCTCGACAGTCAGCCCACAGCCACCACTCGGTCCTTCCTCTTAGTTATTTCCAGCTAGTTGCTCCATCAGACTGCAATGAATCACACCTGGAATTATTAATAGTAGTCTGTACTCACTCATGGTGCTTTGGCACTCCAGTCAACCTAACGGCAGGTGCCAAAACATGTCACACACCAAGCTGTCAGCTACAAGTTAGGTTTTGCAATGTAATCACAAATTATAAACAAAAAACTTTCTTATAAATGCAGACTTGCCAAAAGGGGAGGGAGGAGGCGATAAGAGAAACCAGCAGTTCCAAAACCACATTCATTTTCTATGCAGAACAGGCATTTGTGGTCTTCTTAGAGATTTCCCATACATATCTCACTTGTTGGTACTACAGACCTTACCCTGCATTTCTACTCCTTCCACACCACCATGGTACAAACCGCTTGTAAACACTACTGAACACCATTACGACTGTCCTTCTCAGCCTTTCACTTTATTTCATATGTGAGTGTATGCTTTTGGACGTCCTCCTCTGTAGTGTGTAAATTCACGTTTCCCTTCCCCCCCTGCTTTTCATTCTTAGCTCTACAACTTAAGGTCTTTGGCTGCAACAAGGCTTTTACTCTGGGAAAATAATAAGTACTTTGCCATCAAACATCACAATAACATGAAGAGATGGAAAGTTTTAAGTGGTCTGTAAATCTTACGATTGGACCTTTATTATCAACAAAAACGATGTTGGTACTCGGGGGAAAATACAGCACATACAGAGCATATTTCAATTTATGTCTTACTGTATCTGGGGAATATCAGCATGGAATGTCAAACTAGGCATTCAGTTATTTTTTTTATATTAAAGTTATAATTATTAAAGCCAAGAGGCATTTAACACATATGGTACGTGCTACCTGCGTCACGCAAGTTCAGCCATTGTAGCTGCTACCGAAAACACTTCAGATCTCCAGTTTCACTATATTTGAATCCTTGTTCAGTGCTCAGCGTTCACAATGAAAGTTTACCAGCTGCCCATGTAGGAATTATATTGGTCTTCTCCTAATATCTGTACAAATTTCTAAGAAAAGCATGCTGAGAGGAGAAACAAGGAATCCCAAGAGCTTCCTAAGTTTAAGCGGTATAATGAAAAATAAAAGGGTTGAAACAGGGAGATCCAGCAAAGCATCACGCAATATTCAGACCTACAGGCTCTGAATTAGCATTCTGCAACTGCATAGCTGTTTACTGCAGCTCCCGAAGCAAAAAGATGGCAGTTGTGAAAAGAGAATCAAGAAAATCAAAATGCTCCGGAAAAGAAGTCCGTGTTTTCTTTCCTGGTAATGAAACTGCGACTTCATTTTGTAGGGCAATCACTGCTTTCCTTTCCATCCTGTTTTGCCAGCCATAACACCTGTCCTAGCCTATTAGAAATAAATTCAGAAGAGCAATTGAAGATATTCCTTAATATCTCCCTTCCTAACAGTCACTAATTACCCAATTCAGGTTATATAAACCACCAAGTGATTATCAGTAAAGCAAAATAGACTTTGCCTGCTTTTCCAATTAAACGCAGGGTGGAAATTTATTAACCATCAGGTAAACACATAGGCTCACATCAAATTATGCTGCGCTGTTGCAGAAGTATACGATCAAGTTGCAGGACCGTAGATGGAGTTGTTTGACATCTGCCATTCTGCGTCATATTACCATGACAAAGAAGAACATGGCACCTCTCTCAAATGTTTCCACTAAAGATAGGCTCAAAGGGAAACCGCTTCAAGATTTCCTACCTATGTAGTTCCCCAGCAAACATAACCGGGAAAGAAATGATGCCTTTTTTGCATAATGTGTGCCACACTGGAAATGCAATCATGACACAGTTTCGAGAGCTTCACTGATATAACTTGTGACATGTGTCCATGTAAGGTCTTTATAAACATGAACAAATAAGGGCCATCTTTAGAGAGGGCAGTTTAGAACTGAAGACTGGTTTTGAGTAAGTGCAAATTACCTTTTGGTTGCACAATAATTCACATGTAGCACTGCAGCTGCCCAGCAGATTTAGGAAGCAACCATTAACGTTTCAGTTTCAATTTCAATGCAAACTCCCAAGTCTGCATTTGCAATTAGGAACCATAGGTAACAAGAACCACTAACATTTTCATGACTAAATTGCAAACCATGATTTAAAAGCAAACAGACAAAAAGAAAACCAAGCCTCAAGAAATTTATGGGCCACAACTTTAAAAGTCCAGTTTCATATGTACTTACAGAAGATAACACTATTCCCGACTTAAAACAACGTTCATACTCTGAGCTTGCTGCAACTTTAAAGCATACACACACACATAAGTATTTATATATATGCACATATGTGTTTTGCAAATATAAGTGGGAGAACTGAAAGCGTTCCCTCCGTTAGCTGCGCTGTTGGGTTTTGTTGACAAACTGATACAGGAGATGCCTAAGCTGGTGCCTTCCATAAAGGGATGTTGTAGGAAAGCAGCGAGGCCGCCACAGCTCGACCGTGCTTTGTCCTACTCGCACTCTGCTTGGCGGCCAAACACGGGCCCCGTCCAGTTCGTGGCCAATGTCAAAAGCGACTCTCAACCTACCCGGCGTCCCGCTCGTCATCTCGAGCAGCGGATCTTAAAGTAATAGAGAGCAATTCTAACAGCTCCGTAACCGGGCATTCGCTGGTCAATTTATTGCTCTGTTATATGCCCCTATCTCTTTTAACACGTTACGACTTGAGAAAAATCACATACAGTGCATGCAACCATCTTGAATCAGCGCGGACCAACTTCTGTATTACTCATACTTCACGTACCGACTACGGAGCATTACAGTTTCTCTTCAAGCTTCTCATTTAGCCAGAAAAGTATCGCTCGCCCACTGCATCTATATAGCAAAAACACGGTTTTCCCCTCTCTTTTCAGCCAGAAAACCAAGCAGCAAAATGCCCTTCGCACCGCTGCCCTCGTTAATCAGCCTTCCACGCATGCACAGGTTACTTTTTCTGGGACAGTTCTGCAGCGATGCGATCCCTTCCGGCACAGGACGAGCCCCGAACCCCAGGCCGGAGGAGAAGCTGCCCCAAACCTCCAGCCAAGGCGAGGCAGCGGGGCCAAGGCGGCCGTGCGGCACCGACCGCGGGAAGGCGAGGAAAACTCTCCGGGTAGAGGGGACCCCGCCCGGAGGAGACGCGGTGCCGGGGCAAGCCCTCGGGACACCGACACGAGCGGCTTTTCGGGCTGGAAACTTCTGCCGGGAAGCGGGACCGGCGCCGGTCCTTAGAGGGACCGTGCCCCGCAGCAGCAGCACCGGGCGGCGGAGGCTCGGCTCAGCCCCGCGGGGCACCGCTCGACCGGGGCCGGCCCCGCCGGCTGTCAGTCTGCCCGGGGGAAGGGGAGGGGGGCACCGCCACCGGGGAGGGAGAGCGACCCGCGCCCGCCCTCCTTCCCTCCCTCCCTCCCGGCCCGGCGTGGCGGATCGCGGGGCGGCTCTTACTTGTGGAGGAGCTGGGGCAGGCTGGGCGGCGGCGGCATCCCTCGGCCGGCGCCCCGGCTCGGGGCCCCGCTGCGGGCATCGCTCTCCGACGGGTCAGCGCCGCGGGGGGCCGGGGCCTGGCTCATGGCAGCGGCGAGGACCATGCGGGGAGGCCCCTGCGGCGGGAGGCGCGCACGGCCGCGGAGCCCTCCGCCGCGGCGGCGGGCGGGCGGGCGGGAGGGAAAGAAGGAGGGAGAGAAGGAAGGAGAAGGAGGGGGCAGAGCACCGGCCCGGGAGGCAGCCACGCTCCCCCCGCAGCCCCCCCCTTCCCTCGCCGGGCTGGCGACGGCGGGACAGGCAGCCCCCTGAGCCCGCCCTGCGGGAGGGCAGCCGCTACCGACCGGAGGCGGCCGGCGCCGCACGGGAGCCTCCGCGGCGTTGGCGGGGCCGGAGGGGCGGGCGGCCTGGACCAGCACCGGTCCGGCACGGCCCTCCCCTTCTCGCCGCTCCCGCCGGCCCCACCTAAACGCTGGTCTCACTCCCTTCGCTGCCTCCGCAGGCACCGCTATAAGCGGCTGTGCGCGGTGTGCCGGCCGGGCGCACCTGGACCTGCCCGGTGCGGTAAAGAGCTTAAGCGGCTCCTGCCTGCAATGATTTACAAACATCGGATCTTTCCCATTCCCAAGGGCAGGAGAAGGAAGTGTGCATATTGGTTTAATCCCTCATCAGTAACACCTCTGCAGAAATGTTATTAGTCATCTATCAGACATAGGCGCTGTCAGCTGGTACAAAACGGAGAGGAGAATATGCCACAGCCAGCACTATAAACCTTGTCAGGTAACCGAGTCATCCCTAAGGCAAATCCCCACTCTGGGCCCACCCAGAGAACCTGATTGTAATAAAGGATGTCAATCTCAGGCTGCCCTCTTCCAAATACATGCATAAGCAGGATTGAGCCTTACCTAGCAAAGCTTTACCCACTGCCATAGTAACACAGCGCTGAGGACTGGAATTGCAGCACGATAACAGGGTTTCACCTGTGGGTATTCTGGGAGGACACTTCAGATGCCTGATGGAGCAGAAGTTGTGCTGCTTGTAACAAATAGGTAACACGTTCCTTCCAGGTCTTACTGCATCCTTTGTAATGTGCTCTATTAAAGAGGGCTGAGTTAAAGGCCATTTCAGTACTTACTCCTGTGCTGCCTCTGTATGCTGTGCACCTACCCCCCAACACACACACTTACACACACACAAGGAAAGCAGAAACATCCTGGCATCTTTGAAAAATTAATCCTGGTTTAGGGGAAAGATTAATTTTGGAGGGGGTCGGGTTCTCGTCCCCTCTGCACCTGGTGTAATAATTTACAAGCATGTAGCCTTGTAAATGAGTACAAAACACTAGAACCAGGGACTGGAAAATGTTAAGCTATTTGCATTTATCACGTCCTTTGCTCTTTGCAGATGGATAGCGCTAACCAGGTGCAGGGCAGTAGAGAATTGGGCTGTACGGGTTTCTGGTTCAGCCAAGGGTTGGTCAGTGCTGCACAGTGAATAGATGGCTGATCTTCCAGCCAAAGGAAGGTAAGATCTGGCAGACAGGTGAAGCAATGCATGGTAACAAGTAGTTTAGCGTGCAGGGCTGTCTTTGCCTCAAGTTTAAAATGAGTCTCAGATGTCCACTGATCATCCACTGAAAAAGTAGCTTTGTGTGAATTTCCTCCCAGTAATAGCAGCACATAAAGCCCTTGAGACCAAGCAACAGCCACTTTCTGCTGCCCGTAATTATTTGAGGAAGTGAAAGATGGTGACTCATGGCTCCGAGGGCTGCAAGAGCACAGCTATGACACTAATGCGTGGCCCTGGATTAGAAGGTGGATAGCCACAAGAACGTGTTACTTCACACAGACAGTTATATTACATCACTTGTAAAAATGGATCAAGCGTGTTTTACTAGGCACTATTTCTGCATTTAATACATACAGTGTACAACTCAGCATTCAGCCTTAGCAGGGGCTCTAAAAGCTCTGCAAAGATCTTTGCCATTCACCCCATTTAAAGCCACAGTCCTCATCCCCATGTCTCCTTTTTCATAGAATCACAGAATGTTTTGGATTGAAAGGGACCTTAAAGCTCATCCAGTTCCAACCCCCTGCCACAGGCCGGGACACCTTCCACTAGACCAGATTGCTCCAAGCACCATCCAGCCTGGCCTTGAACACTTGAACTCAGCAGCACAAGTTTCACTCAGATGCCAAGGTATTTCACTGGTTGTCCTGCACGGATATAAATGGGCAGGTGTATAACTGCTTGTAAACAAGCACAGAATAAAGTTCATGGGCACTCTTTCAGAAATCAGCATAAATGGTTTCTGTCCATGCCTTACAGTATTTCTGGAGCAATGCCCCAAGAGAGAACAAACAGTACCTAGGTCAAACAACGTAGTTTTAGGGTCTGGATTTTGCAGTAGAACTGAACAAGTGCAAACTGCTATATGAGTTCCTGTTCTCTTAAGATGGGATGTGGCTACTTACGCACATGAAGAAATAGTAGCTGTAGTGTTTTTTCCTCAGCTAGAGTGGCATACTCTTAGTGTAACAGTCAACTAATGGTGATTTGGGCACTGAACTTGACAAAACACTGACTTCCCTGTTGCTGATCTCCAATGCATTCATTGTCTATAATTTGAGATTGAAAGTGTTGATTTTTTCAAGGTATCTATGCCATGGGTGTTAGGGAGCACTCATGCAACAAATACTCCTAGCTAATAGCTTCAGCTGAGCTGAATATGCACACTGCATCTCCCAATGTGATTAGAAACAACCCTCACCTTTTACAATGCCTTTTTTGGTTCGCCAGTTGTAGGAGTCTGCATGCTAAAACTGAGCTCCTGATCTAACTGCTGGTGTAACTTGCATGGGTATAAATCAGCAGCAGCTCTCTGGTACGCATGGACTCACATTCAGAATATTAGTTTTTAGGAGGGCAGATTAACAAAGGCACAGGCAGAAATAAGGATAAAAAGAAAGGGTCCATAAAGCAGAAAAGGCATGCACAGGATACTGAGTTCCCAAATAGTTCAGCATCAAATAGCAAAAATAGCTGTAACTTCATTGCTTTGAGACCTCACTTAACCATACAGTAGCAACGAACACATCTAAGAATAAAGGACTATATGAAGTCAATGTGCCTGTTAGTCTGACTAAGACCTTTCTTAGGTTCCTGCCTGAACCTGTTTCTCTACAACCTGAAATTTAATCTCTTGTGAACTCAATACCCTAAAAGTAACCCTCTGTAAAATTAACATATAATCAACCCTCCATTATCAGGGGAAAAAGGGGCTGGAAAAACTGAAAGACAGAAAACCAGGATAATACCAGTATTTTGGGAACAGGGTTGGCCTGTTCCTAAGTGTTATGCCCCTTCATAACTGTCCTGCTTGGTTAAGCTGCGAAGTGCAGAACCAGCTTAGGTACCACTGTGTGTGTTATATGGCTTATTTCCAAAATGGATAAGGCACCCAGAAATAATGCAGAATAAACTTGGGGCTTTATTGTTCCTACAGTGCACAGGAATTTTAATTCAGGTTTATGAAGCGTGATCTCAGTAGCGATGTAGATAGTGTTGTGATGGTTCTGCAAGAAGCAATACTCATTAAAATACAGAAATGATTTCATAAAGAATAAGATGTCAGCTCTTAAATAGGATTGAAGTAACATAAGTATCCAGTTGCAGGAATAAAAGACTTCATCTAGGAAGAATGGCAACATCATACTCCTTAGCACGCTGCGGAGCGAGGTAGGAAAGAACTCTCTTACTCGTCTCTAAAACTAACAAAGGAAAATAGATATAAATTACAGGAAAAAAGGATGGAAAACCACTTCAGGCCTTGCAGATCATGGCTAATAACACATCAGCTTTTCCCAGGTTATGCTGAGCCCTGTTTCTGGAGCTTGCTGTGCATGTTCACTTGCTCTCTCCGATCATTGTTTGGATAGAAAAGCTGGAGACTGAAGCAGAAATTTCCAGTGCCTGGGTATCTGGAATCTGCCTCCTGGGTAAGTCTCTGCCTTTATGAGCTTTTGGTATCAGCTACTCCTGAGAAATATTTCAGCATCATTTCTCACTTGTTCTTTTTGGTGATTTTCTTTTCACTGGGTGTGAGTGGAAACACTTGGCCACAGCTGGTAGGTTCTCTTGCAGTTCCTCTTGCTCTGCTTTTTGCTGCACCTGTGTGAGCACCACTGCCCATGCCTGCCCATGCCAGTTGGAATGGTGGTGCTCAGAAACACTCAGGGCACACTTACAAAGGACTGGGTAAAATTTAGCACAGGCAAACAGGTTGATTTGTAAACAAACAAAAATATGAGCTGACATTTGAAAGTACCAGAAAGTTTCTTAATGGGTGGAAAGAAAATACAGGGGAGACCTTGTGCTTTTAAAGGTATTTATCTATAGAGCTGATGTTTTTATAGGGGAACAGCATCACCTGAAGAATTTGACTAGATTTAGGTTGGAAACAGAATAACCACCCCGTGAACAATCAGAAAATGCAGCTTATGAATGATGGGCCAGCCTTGTCCCAGCAAAGGGAGAAAGACAAAACTCAGGAGCTGGACTGACCGCTGCAGTGACGATCATAGACCTTGATTCTAGCAGATGGAGATGCAAAAGGAGACAAGCTAGCAGACACTCAGCCATGGATAGCTGAGACTTTCAAATATATGGCGGCAGCCAGCTAATGAAAGACAAATACTGCAAAATTTTAGTCCTGGTGCAGACCAACGTGGAATAAATGAATGTTGTCCTTTCGCATTTACTGTGAAGAGCTCAGCACCTCAGGCCGGTGACAGTATAATCCTCAATTCACATATTGTAAATTTAGAAAACATTGGAATGTGCAACTGATCATACCTAGGATGTTTACACATGCTGTTTGATCCCAAAATACTGCCTTATGTCATTAATGGCTTGTGTCATGCTCCTTTCTAGCTTCAGAAATGGCAAATGTTTACCATTTTAACTACATTAGCCAGTCGCTTAAAGAAAAGCAGAAAGGAATCAAAGAAAGCATAATGGGCACAGTAAAAAAAGAATGTTAAATTACTCTGAAGAACAACTGTGCTTTAAAAAATCCTTGATGTTACTTTTGGCTCTTGAGATAACCAAACTGTGCCCAACTTATCTTTCCATGCCTTCACTATTGCATACTTCAAGTTCATATCATGGCATAAGTGGTCTGTTTCCAGTCATCCTCACTTCTGGTTCTCATCCTTCATGACCCCAAAAGCACAAGAGAATTTACAATAATAACTTACTCAGGTTTTTTTACCCCCACACACCACCCTACCCCACTTTCTAATGCATGTGTGCTTATAATGGGGATGACTTCTTCTCATCTCCAAAGCTGTGGGTATAACCACTACCCCTTTACTATTACTGAATATAACCATAATTATTACAGTTAGCACAGATCTTACTTCAGTCATTTTTAATTTTTAAGCATATTAGATTAGAAATAATATGCAGCCCTTAGAAAGCTTAATTTATCAAGCCTTTAAATACTAATTCTTCATGTGCATGCAAGTTCTATGGATATATGCATAGCTAGAGGCAAAGTCTAAACCCTAATAGTTTCTTTCCCCAGGGAAAAATGCTGATTTATTGCAAAACTGCTAAGTACCAATTAGAGATGAATGCTACCAATGCTCAAGAACAAACTGAACATAATTTACAATGCAAAGTAGGCCATTTAAATTTTATATAAAGACAACTGATTTTTAAAAGGATGCCAGAGATGCACAGAACCAAACACTGCACAATCTTATGCACCTACAACTGATGTTTGGCCATTGTGATTTTATCATCTTGTAGAGTATACTAATTTCATTGTAAAAGTCCCACATGGATTTTGCTGTGAGTCATTTTAGTATCAAAGCAAACCCCTCTTCATTTAGAGACAAACTTAGTTATTGATAGTTCTCGTATGCTGCTACTGCCGCTGAACAGCACCGGGGACTAATTTAAAGTCCATTTAAATTATAGCCCATTTAAATGTCCATTTAAATTATTAATCTATTTAAATGACCATTTAAAGCATCTGGGGTTTGAAACAAGAAAGAAGAGTGGGTAGCTATCAAGAAAACCCTGTATTTCCTTCAGAAGTACAGCCCATGGGGGTTTTGTGCTTGCTGTGCTGCCTCCAACACAAATCAGGTTTGTTCAATGATTATTTTATGATGAAAATTTTCTCAGATCCACATATTTGAAACATCTGGTAACCGATGGAGTTATCGTACCTAAGCTCTGCTTCAGTGTCCTGAGAGCCTAGCATGTGATGGGCAATAGGAAAAATAACCACCAGCAAAAGTAGCCAGGGAAGAGAGACCTATCTGTGTCAGGAAGGCTGGTCTGGACTAAAATGACCGACACATGCAGATCTGCTCTGTGGCAAACAGGTCTATTCCTGGGACCTCTCACTTGTGAAGGATGTTCTGCAGGGCTGAGTTTTTGACAGGCCACTTGTGTGGGGCCCATCTGCTGATGTGACCTGCCTAGGTGCTCCCACTGGGGGAAGGTGCAAAGCCTGCTCAGGACCAACACCAGAGCTGCACTGCCTCCTGATGGAGCGAGGGAGAGCTCCTTCCCCCTTGTCTGCTGACAAATTGCACAGCTGTGGTGTTACATGTCAGCACTTGCATTGCGGATCTCCAGAGACAAACCAGGAATGTTCTGCATTCCAGACTGTGGCACTGAGCCATTACATTGAGACAACCTTCTTGAGGGAACCGTGGGCCCTGGGTGAACCAGAAGAGTGGGGAATCCACTGACGTGCTGTCCCGCAGCTGTGTAATGTGAGGCAGCCTACAGCAGCAAGGCCAGCTCTGCAGTTGAAAGAGATGTCTTGCAAAAGTGTGCTAAATCCATGCAGCATTTGCTGTGCAGATGCTACACTGATTTCAAACAGCTCGTGTGGCATTTAGACAAGGTAGGTGAGACTGTATGCCCCTCAAATCTGAGGTATGCTTTCAACATTTGTGGTGAGCCTGAAGTTATTTGGTGATGTTTAGCATCATCTGGAATGCTTCCAGTGGAAATCATGATCTTGCTGACCCGGAATCTAGGTTGGCTCCTACGATCTATACATTTGGAGTAAGACTCAACAGATAAATTCATGTTGACACTTAATGCAGAGAAGCAGAGGACTCTGAAGTTACCTGAAAAGATCTGCTCACCTGTTGAGGTCATCTTCTAACATTGGCCTTTCAACTCAGAACCTCCAGTTTTTGCTGTTTGACTGAGCTACCACAGCTGCTAATCTTTCACCAGATCCTTCCCCTTCAGAAAAGCCAAAAGAGCTTTTGAACATTCCATTCATATTCCTCCTGGGAATCTGAAGAATATCCATTGGATTGTAGAAATAGATTTTGTAAATAAGTATCAACTAGGATAGGGAAATAATCAGAATTTAAAGACATCTGACTTGAACTTTGGAGGGATTCTCCTTTGTTACTTCACAATTTAATAAGAGACTTACCTTTTTCTTTATCAGCATAGAAAGGGCATAGAAAAGGAACAGCAAGGACAAGTAAAACCAAACATGAGTTGAAGAGCAATAACTTATGGTCACAGATAACACAGCAAAAGCTTCACTGTCTCAAATAACATTCATAAAAGAAAACCAGTGACACGCTGTAGATGAGGCTACAAGAAGGTGGATGCGCAGCTTCTTGGAAGACTTCTCTCCCAGCTGGTATGAGTAGTTTGCTGTCAAACTAGGAAAGCGTATCATTTGGGAATCTGTAAGAGTTAAGTCCTTTTCCTATGTTGTTATTTGACAGCCTGGGTAACGGAACAGATCACACATCCGAAATCTGCATGTGGGGTGAAGTTCTGTACGAAAACTGGAGCAGAGAAAGAGTTTTCAGGATGATTTGGAGAGATCAGAGGAACAGTCTGCAAAACACAGGATTCAGCTGAGTGGGAACAGGTGCTAAGTCCTGTACTTAGGAAGGGAAAATATTGTCTGGGAAAGTACAGGATGTGGAATGACTCTACGGATAGCAGTTGTTCTGAATAGGATGTGGGGAATATTACAGGGGATCAGGGCTGAACATCAATCAAAAGCCTACAAAAGAAGAGCCACAAAACCGAAAAGAAAGGATGATGGAAAGGGTATTGTTTAGTCTAGAAAGGAGAAGACTGAAGGAAAAAAACCCTTTAAAGAACAATGGAATAGTTTTTGGATACCCAGTGTGAAGAAGATTGAAGAAAGCAGGCTTAAATCGCAGCAACAGAAGTTCAGATTAAGCCTCCTCATGGCAAATGAGAGTGTGCCGGATTTTGAAGCCTCTGACACCAGCAGTTGTAAAAACAGGTTGCATAAAATATCTGTCAGGCGTGATTTAACCACAATCCACCTTTCAGGCAAGAGGAGAGGTCAGATCGCTCTGAAATGTCCCATTTTCCATGACTACAGGAGCAAACAGACTCCAGGATGGCAATGAAATACACAGAATCCCTTGGAAAGCAAGAAGTGCAAAAGTTTATAGCACTTCTGTAGTTTGCAGGCTCCAGCAATTCTTCACGGTCCTTACAAGTCCATGGTCTGGGAGGTGGCCAAAAGTTTATGTTAAAAAATGGCACAACCATATATCTAAAGAGAGTCTTGAAAATGGGAGAGAGTGGGAGAGAGACAGAAGCAGAGATCATACAAACATGTAGAATATTTGGATTTGTACCTAGTACAAAGGTAAATCATGGCATGTCTAAGAAATGCATCCCTCTCCCAGACACAGAAGCCATCGCAGGCACAGGCCTTTTACAGACAGCAAGATTTCACACATGGAATGTGCCTTAAATTCAGCTCCATCCAGAGGCTAATGAAAGCTTAGTTTACCTGATGCTTAAGTGTGAATTATGGCACATTTTAGCTAACAGGCTGTATCTGTTCAAGCAAGAGCCCTGAAGAAGCCATGGCTCCCCATACAAAGTACTGTCATGTCAGGGTACTCTGCACTTAAAAAAGAATCCTGTCTGAACAGTGTCAGATGCTTTAATCCACTCATAAACCCAGCCCCTTTCCCTCCACTGTTAAAAAAAGATGTGATGAGAATGTGGCTGGTAATCCTGGGGTGAAAGAAGCGACTTAAACGCACCCATCAGTCACAGTCCACAAAGCTTTTACTTGGATTGCCCTTGGCTGTGATAACACATCATTACAATCTTCCAAACATTACACACATTTAATCCGTAATGCAACAACACCATACAGTCCATAAACAGACTGAAGCAAAGCCATTGGAATCCTCATCCAAGTCTCAGGATTCAAGGAGAACCAAAAGCACCCTTCAGTCAGGGAAAGTCCTTACCTGAAATCACGTATGAAATTAATTCTGATTTCCAGAAAAGTTCCATTGTAACACTGGAAAAACACACAGTGTTCTCCTTGAATCACGAAACACACAGTCCATTTCAGGCACTGAGAGCTCCATGACTTTAATAGCTTACAAGGGAACTAATCAGGTTGTAGTTACGATAGGCTTCTCCATTTTTTTTTTCCTTTAACCGGGCACCTGCAGGATGAAAATCTATAACAAAGACAAAGCAGCTTTTGTAACCATACCTTTCCTCTTCTTTGTTTTCCCCTTTCCACTTGTCTTTTTGTAGAGAACTGGACATTTCACACTTTTTCCCAGTCAGCAGATCAAGTGCTGAAGAAATGCAGCCTCAGGCAAACTTGTCAACCAGCGCCTGTTGAACGCTGCCCATGAGAAAGGTAACACTCCTGAAAGAACCCACAGATTGACACCATTCGTCTTCGCTTTTCTCCCCGTCACAACCGTGTCCTTACCCTCTCAGTTTCAAAAGTGACACTAAAACTGTGAGCAGCGGCACGGACGTGACAGGCAATGTCACATGGGAGAAGCAAGGAAAGTTCTCGGGACCCCTGTGATATAAACAAAACCCAGTGATAAGGACAGGCAGAGGGAAGGTGAGACAGGCACTGATGGAAACAGCAATCCTGAGTAGTCCCAGTTTGATAAGATTATACATAATTAAAAATAGGTTCTTACTGAAGAGAAATGTCAGGAAAATTCAAACTCCTCTGCATTTTCAGAGCATGAGTTTGAATTGCAGGTTTCCATCTCTCCAAAGATACCCTAATTACCAGCCATCTTCTGAGTTTCTGGGACTGGTCTTTGGTTTTGTATTGAAGCTACTTTAGCTACCTAAACACACAAAAGACAAAGCAATGGGAATTCAATTCGTATGCCTTTCACCTCTCCCTAGGTCTGCCGTCTGTTGGAGCTTGCACACGATCACAGATTGTTTTGGTTTGGAATGAACATGTAAGTGTAAACCAAACCCTTCAGTTCTCAAAACGTTCTCCTAGAGGGTGGGTTTTGGGTCAGGCTGGATGAAAATGGAGTTTGGCCCATGACCAGAAGCAGTTCTTTGGCTGCAGTATTTGCTCCCTGCTGACCTTTTCGAAGGTCTCCACCTAAAATGCCTGTCCTATCCTAGGGCGTCATTACAGGACAATGTATTATTTGGTTCACACTGTGAAGAACAACTTCCCAGGCTTTGCGTCAAGAAATTCAGCAGCTCCACACTGTGGAGAAGAGACATGAAGGAGGCAGGAGGTAAAACTGCTCTTCTTTTGTTTGCTTTTCCAGGGCATATTATGGAGCAGGAGAAGCAATGTTGGGGGGAAAATAGGTTTGTTGGTACAGAACAGGCATGCAGCCCTCTTAAGTACAAATGGGTGAGTTTGCTCAGCTTGGCTTATCTGATACACCCCATCTGCCTCGGCATCAACAGCAAGCAGACAAATAAGCCACGACCCTTCCTAGAAGGCCGTAAGTGCAAAAGGCATATGGGATTTGTAGGCAGTGGGAACTGCAGCTGCTCATCTTGTACTGGCTACAGCACACCAAGCTGTAGGCACCTTGTATTCCATCCCAGGGAGCTGGAATGAGGTAAGGAGATACAACCACTCTTAGTCTTTTTCCTGCCTGAGGTTCAGTGGAGTCATCACTAGAGGTACATCAGTATTAGCAATGAGTTCCCCAGAAATCCTGCTTTGCTGGCACAGATCATGATGCTCCAACTATTAAACATTGCAGTCTGATAGCATATATTTATTCTTTCTCCTCAACTGTATTTTCCAAAAAATCTCTTCAGCACTGTTATTGATGTAGATAGGAAAAGCCAAAAGCCCCAGTGAACTTCTGGTTGATCTTTCATTAATTTAGCTATGCTGGGCTTGCAGCCATTACCACAGGCTGGAAGACAACATTTGTTAGATATGTTAAAGAGAGCTGGCACTGGCCTCACTGGGTAGCCTCAGGCAACCCAGGAAAGCGTCTGTAAGCTTTTACCTAGCAACAAAATCTCTTTAAAGAGGAGATTAAAAATGTTCAGAAATTAGTTCCTTCCCCATCCTCTGTGAATAAAAACTTGGAAACATTGCAATCTCTGTGTTGAATTTCCTTAAATTCCAACTTTCCTTTCTGGTAATTCTTCTGGCTTAGTTACTAATGCTATGTAAAGAAGTTTTTTCTGAGTCATCTGAATAATCTCCTCCCTTTTTCCCCCATAGGACTCAGCTGAACCATCAATAACTCAGCTGGTGGTGATCTATACCCAGCCTGTGCTGAGTGACATCCTGTTTTCCCAAACTACAACTGCTGCTGCTAGTTAAGGCCACTCAAAGCCCAGGGACTGTGAGCCCATCTATTGCTGATGGAGCAGCCTCTCTGCTGGGTACTCTAAGGGGCCATTCCAACCAAGGACCCCAGAGCAACGTAAGGATGCGTACATCTATGTTTCTTAAACCAGGTTAGACAGATAAGGCTCCGTCCCACAGGACACCCTCCATCTCCTGTAGCTTGCAGAGGCTTCTTGACAGCACCAAGACCACTCCTAGAGCTTAGGAGAGGTTAGAGAAGCCAGAAGGAACCCCAGCCCAGTGAGTCTGGGGGTACAGCACTCACCTGGAGCCTCCATCACCTCAGGGAAACGGCCCCAGTTACATGAGTTACATGACAGCTCTGCCATTCCCCAGGCAGTGAGAACCCTTTTCAAGGGAGCATCCCCATGGCTGGCTGACAGCACACAGTAAATGATACCGGAAATTGGTTAACAGTGACATATTGTTCCACTGCTTCATTATTCCAGTTGGTGGCGAGTTTATACTCTGAAACAGGCGGATTAGTGGCCCCTGATATTTTATCCAGCTAATCTGACTACAGATGCTGTCCTTATTATCCTAAACGCCTAATCCTCATTTTCAAAATGTTGTTCAATTGCCTTGACAGCATCTTACAACTATAAGCACCACAGGTGAAATAGGAATTACTTGTTCTACATTAGCAGCTCACAATCCACTTCTGAGAAGAGTCTGAAAGAGTGTGGCTTTGTGGAGAACCTTTCATGCTCTCCCCACTTTGAGCAATCCCATCACGATATCTGACCCCCATTCTGGATATGGCTCAGGGCAAGTTAAGAAACTTGTGGTAAACCTGGGTACTGAAACCAAGGGCTCACCTAGAGCTTATTTAAGTCAACAGAAATCTTTCCAATTGACTTCAATTGACTTCTGAGCAGGTTCCGAGTCTTGGGGCACTGCCCTTGCAGTGACAGCATGCTCTTTATACTGCTCATTCTATTCACCTATCAGATTTCTTCCAGCAATTCTTTCCAAATTAAATTGCCTCAGGGTGTAAGGGAACATTTCAGAGAGATGAGAGACTGTATCCTGTTCTCATTGAAAACCACCCTGACTTAGATACCCGTCTGTAATTGTGCCATTTTAAACTTCGCCCTTAACCAAGCCAGACCTTTGTCTTTCCCCATTTTTCTCTCTTCTGTGGATGACTTCTGCTGTTTTTTCCGATGCATAAAGGGAAGATGTCCTAGCACAGTGGACAGCGGACATCATGGTGAGACTGATGCACAGGAAATCCATCCCATAGTACACAGTCACAGGAAAAGTATTTAAAAATGGGTGAAATTGTTCATTAGTTTGGTTGAGATGTGCTCCTCCAGTTTCATCCTCTGATCCCAGTAGTACACAAAAGAAAGCTGGAATGCTGCCATGACAAAATAGGCCTATCATGTTCCAGTGCCTTTAATATGGGTCAAAACTTTTAATCAAGCAATATTAACTTATTTCAGTATTCTCTGGAGAAACCCAGGGTGATTTTACACAGAGCTCCTTCTAGCTGTTTAAACAAAGAAGAAATGGAAGGACATCCACTGTGATTTATTTTCTCCGCATAGATCAGGGGGGAAATTGGATACGCATGACACACATTCATTTAGTCCTCACTTCCCTTTGATGATTAGGGCTGAATTTTCTTTCTGGTGTGTGGGGATTTGTGTGTGTCACTCCAAACAACAAGTGTCATACATCTAAGTCCAAATGTAGCTTTCTAAGAGTGAAGCTTAGAGACACAAAACTCCAGTGCACGTGGTCAAAATAGAATATCATTGCATGCAAGCAATATTTATGCTCTGAAGCTAAAGCTTGATTCTCACAGAGACCTCAATCTGTAATTAAGATCCATTCCCTAGCTTTAGTGAAAAAGCAGATTGGAAAGATGTACAGGCATCAGCTTAATTAAATCTATAGCAATTGATTAGCAATATCAAAACATCTGTTACTAGGTCCTTTGCACACTATTACGAATAACCTCAATAATGAGGTGTGACCAATTGTTTTATTGTGTGCGCATTGTGGCCTCAGCAGAGGAAGGCTGAAGAGGCATAGCTATTGCTCAAACTGTCTGCAGGGACACGATAGGTCTGTGTAACCAAGGGATGGAATTCAATTTGTTTACAACCTTTTTACAGACCATGAGAATCGGAAACGGGAGCCACTGTATTTCACACTCAGTCCCTTTACCCTTGAGGACTACCTGACATTCACCAGAAGAATGAAGTTCTCCAAACAAAATCTAATGGAAGGATGAAAAAAAGGCTTTATAGTGGATTATAAAGCTTTGTAATCACTGTTGGCAAACCCAGAGATGATTTGAAAGGCTACTACCATGGCGTAATATTTTCCAGTTTTCATGTAGTCCCGATGTCAAGCGATACAAGCAATACAGCTCTCCTCCCTTCCCCCGTAAGAGTATTCCATACATCACATTGTGAGCAAGCTTTATTTTTGGACTGTGATGAACACCTCACAGGATCAGGCCAGTAGCGAGGCACCAAGCACGTGGCAGTTATGAATCACATGGATTCAAAAACAACTGCCTTCCACCGCTGCACCACTGGCTGCACGCACTGAAACAGCCGCAGAATTAGAAATACAGCACAACTGTGATGCTGTTTAAAACTCAAAGAAACATATTCTTGACTAAATAACCACACTGCACTCACATACGAAACATCTGGAGGGTCTGTTTTAAAACCAGATGTGTGGCACCCCCTCAGGTCTCAGCAGTAGAGCAGGGATTTGATCCCAAGGAATCGATGCGAGTGCTCACAAACACACACACACGCATTGTGAGAATGGGAAAGACTGACCTTGAACATGCCAAGCTGTACCCAGCAAGAGAGAGGTGGCAACAGCAAGATCTGCTTCCAGGAGGCAACAGCCTCTGCTTCTCTGCAGATAACCATCCTTGACTGGACTCAGGAGAGGATGCCAATACACTCACTACAGTCTTCTCTGTACATGTATATAAAGTGTAAATCTGGATAAAAATAAAAGCAATAGAATTATGGTTTTGTTGTTTGCAAGGTTCACGTCTGGCCATTTAAGAAAACAAAGCAATTCCACTTGAAACAATGCTACAGCTCTGTTTCAGCTGGGAAACAAAATTGCTTGAGGAAAACGAGAGAAGAGCTGATGTTTTCAATAGGCGCTCTCATGCAGGAGGAGTGAGACAGAGAGAACATTCTGGTTATTCCTCAGCAGAGTTCAGATTTCTTAATTTCAGGCATAAACCTTTGGAGTGGAAGCTCCAGAGGACTCCTGTGCCAGCAGGAGGCCTGGGCTGCAGTACACTGAGAAAACTAAATCCGATAATCCTCACACAAAATTTCCATGCTGGAGCATTTAATATTGTAATTTCCAGCAAACATGGATAAACCCTTGCTGGAAGGATAACACAAAACAAACCCATTCCCACTGGACAGGCTCTTTGAGCTCTGATTCAACGTAGCAGATTGCAAAATGCCCTCAGGGAAGCTGTTTTTTCAGCTTCTTCACTGAATATTCCAGAAGAATTTGAGAGAAAGCTGTGATATTAACAACATCCTCTACACAAAGGCAAGTGATGGGCAAGCCCTCAAAGGCATAGCAAACGTACTGTCCAGCTGGAAGTCTTCCCACAGGCTGTCCTCAACCTGTGTTTGCTCTCCTACGTCCCAGACTGTTCCCCTGACAGGCTAGGCATCAGGTGAGTGATCTTTTCCTCTGTCACCATCCCAGCTCTAGGGGGGTGGTGACAGCTCTTACAAGACAGGACTTGCTGCTATAAATGGGACTCCTTTAAATGAATGCTGAATGGTTAGGCTTGATATGATATCTATGATACGATTTTTTCACAAGAGCACAGTTTGTGGTGCTGTTATAAGGACATCAATTTTGGTGCACAGAAGGTTAAAACAAACAGAACACCCGAATCCCCAGTGCCATCTCAGATATACTCCAATAGAGATCCCACCAACGCACATGATTTATGGACCATGGATATTGTTAAAGTCTTACTGCAGAGAACTGTTAACTGCCATGAGTTTTATTTGGCTTTAAAAGTGGTTTTGAAGGAGCTTGCCTTTTAGTTCATATAGCACGGTGTGAAAATTTGGAAACAACTTATCTTTTCAAACCAGTTATTGAGACACCCTGGGCAGTTTTAGTTCTGATTTCTTACTCTCTTTCTCCTCAGTTTGTACAATTAGATGGGTAAGAAGGCACATTTTGTATGGGTTACTACACTCCTAGGGGTTGACAGCACTTGGCCTACAGCCTGTAACTCACTGCATGCCCAAGGCCTCTGATAATCCTGAAACACACTGTGCATCAAATCTTGCTGCTTCACTAGAGATGTATTTTCCCAGTCTGCCTTCCAAAAATCCTTCAAGGCATGCAGTAGTTGCATGGTAACCACTTGAATCAAGTGGACAAGGACCAGTAAACCGGACTGCAGTAGAATTCATCAGCAAAACTTGGGCCGGTTTGCTGATCTTTACTGCAACTGGTTTCCCTCTTTGGGGTTCCTTCCCTAAAAACCTATGACCCAGGTCAACCTATAGAAATTACAGAAGAGCTGAGCTTCCCATGAAGCATTTAGACATTTCCACAGGGTTTACTGTGTGCTCCTTCACCTTGTGTCAGTTCCTGATTCTGTGAAAGCATTCCTTTTACTTCTTAAAGAACTGCTAAAGTATTGTCACACCATTTTTCAGGGGTCCAACCTGCAAAGGATATATAACTTATATGATAAATCTCGTGAAAAAATCACTATTCAGATCCTCACACCAGTGTTAACTTAAACTGGAAGACTACAACCAAGTACCCTGCAGGATTTAACTCTAAAATGACTGCTATAAAACGTTTCCATTTCTTACAATGGAAGATGAGACAGAAGGGTCAGCTCGTGCAGCAGAGCACACCCACCATTATAAAAGGCCTTCGGAAACGGGTATGTTTTATTCATCTCTCAGTCAACTTACAATTGGGTCTCTCATTTCTGAATGAGCACCTGAAGAACTGTCTTTCCCCGTTCTGTTCCCAAAAAAGTGTTGTATTTTTCCTGTATCCCAAGTTTGCACAGAAAAACCTCAAAATTGAACAGAAGTATTGTCAAGGTCTTATAAAAAGAAGCATGAAAAATAGGTATTTTTCCAGCTCTTTGTTAGGACAGGTTGTTATTTGCATACCTCATTTGAATAGTTTTTAAATAAAATCATTTGTTTTAATTTAAGAATTAATTCATTGTAACAGTACTATTAAAAAAATAATATATCAATCTCCTGCCCTTAACACATGTAGCACAGCAGAATTAACTGACTGCATACCCCCGGAGGTTCAACTTACATCTCTATCAGAGTTCACAGCTTCAGCTTTTATACCCGTATCCAGGCATAACACTGCGCTCTCCTGCGGTAAAGTGACATGAAAGCAGCCATTAACTTTGCAACCCCATGTGACAATTCCCAATAAATTTCAAAATCGAATAAGCCCCTTTCCAGGGATTCTTTGATGTCATCCAATTTTCAGCCAGTTGGTAAAGTCAGAGAGACAGAAGCCTCAAAGTAATCCAAATGTTATGGTTCCAAACTTTGCTCCCCTACAAGGAGCAAACCATTTTCTGCTTCGGTCTTTGAGGGATTATGAAGACAGAGGAACTGTTATAACAGCAAGGATGGGAATGATTGATTTTCATATCAACTCATGAACTCATCTCTGTTCTTGAAAGGAGATCCCTTATGCTGCAGTATACACTGAGAACTCATTAAGAGTTACCCAAACTCAAAGGCTCATTAACACTTGAAGACTAATAAAAGCATCAAGGAAACAGTCACATTAAGCTTTTTGTTAGGCATCCCACCACCAAGCCTCGTTTTCCTCACAGCGAGTTTACATGCAGTCTATTCATATTCTTCTCTTCCTCTAGGTCACTCTGTAAGGAAGTCACAGTAGAGGCACAAAGAGAGGGGCTTAAGGGTTTTTAAGTTAAATCCCATCAGGAAAAAAATGAGGCTTGCCTGTGCTACATCTGATGGGAGGGCCAAGGCTCCCTTGTGGCAGATCTGTTCATTCTCTATACTGTGGTCCTGCAAGTACCTGTGAATGGATGCTTGGGACCATGTGTAAGTGGGTAGCACAGCATTCAACTCAGTGAAGCTGCTTTATGTGCCAAGGCAGACAAGCACAAGGACTCACATACCTGTGACCACTCCAAGACTAACTTTTTAGTGCAGCATATGCAGGACATCATCTCAGAGCAGCAATCTCATCTGTTAATAGACAACCACAGCTGAGTCCAGGCAGGCTCTGATCTTTAAAAGAGGCTGGACACTTCTCAAGGGGCAAAAGGAGCTATTTGTACTTGCAGTTATCATCCTTCAGCATCAACCTCTTCAGCTGCTTCATGTCCAGACTAGATTGCTTGGACCCACAAGACAAATCTCTGAACATTGCAGCTAAAACAGGTGTAAACCCATGTACTTGAAATCAACTGAGTGAAAAAAAAAGAGTTTGAAACCCACAACTCCTTGGAAGTTTTGGGTTAATAATATTGTGCATAGAATTTGCATAGCACTACTCATGATTTTTCCTTGTCAAAGGTAATCATAGAATAGATAGGGTTGGAAAGGACCTTAAGATCATCTAGTCCCAAACCCCTGCCATAAGCAGGGACACCTCACACTAAACCATGCCATCCAAGGCTTCATCCAACCTGGCCTTGAACACTGAAAGGGATGGAGCACTCACAACCTCCCTGGGCAACCCATTCCAGTGCCTCACCACTCTCACAGGAAAGAATTTCTTCCTTAGATCCAATCTAAACCTCTCCTGTTTAAGTTTGAACCCATTACCCCTTGTCCTGTCACTACAGTCCCTAATGAAGAGTCCCTCCCCAGCATCCCTATAGGCCCCTTCAGATACTGGAAGGCTGCTATGGGGTCTCCACGCAGCCTTCTCTTCTTCAGGCCGAACAGCCCCAACTCTCTTAGCCTGTCTTCATATGGGAGATGCTCCAGTCCCCT
>NDXB01016800.1:0-25914 GCA_002631895.1 Agapornis roseicollis
GCAAGAAAGGGGGGTTGAGTGAGTGAACGAGTTGCGTGGTTGGTTGGGTTTAAACCACGACAACCAGTCATACTAAACTGTTTCTCTCTAAATGCACCATGCAGTCTTATTTTGAAAGCAATCATTGATCCATGGCAGTGAGAATGAGAAACTAAGTATCAAGTAGACTAGGAATACAAATTTGAGACACTATCTGATCTAAAGCTGCATCACAAAGTGTAGACAGAAGAATAGTGGGGTAGGGGACTGGAGATCAAAAGAAAAGCTCATTCTTATAGTAAAAGGAGTAATATAAACACTGCTTGCTTTCTCTATGCAATCACTGGAATAGCAGCAAAGGTCTTACGCAGGTGAGACGGGCTGACACGGATATACACTGGAGATTCAAGTATTTATTTGGTCACTGATCTAAATTTATAATGTAGTTTAAACAAAAAGTGAAGAACTATTTTTAGAAGAGATGTTGCATGGGACAGCAAGTAATAGAAACCTTGCCTTTCATTCTAGTTCTACCCTGCTTAGAAGAGGTAAGTTGTCAAACTATATTCTTGCTTAGCTGCTTTATGATGTGCTCAGTTTCCACTGAGGCAGCATCGGTTATTTCTGCACATACCTTTGTTCCTATTGAGATTACCTTCACACAGATTTGACATAAGAACTGTTGATAAAAAGAGAATCCTCTCTTTGAAGCTTGTGAATAAGGATATTGCTTTTACCTGACAACTTCCCAGTCCAGGAGTGAAAACAGAGGAGAGTTTTCAATTTAAATTAAAATAAATAAAGCCCAAAATCCTAGGCATGAGTTAACTTCGCATTTTGAATCCAAGAGCTCTTAATCATATGGACAACTACTGTTTCTGTAAGGGAAACTCACTGTGAATGTGAAAACCTAAGGAGAAATTAAGATAAATAGAGCAGCTTTCTGAGAAGGCACCAAGTACCAGCTGGTTTAAAAGAACCTATGTTATTTCACACCCAGCTGAGGCTCTGACCAAAGGTAGAGAACTGCTGTATTTATACTAGTAGGGTATATAAAGGAAAGATATACAGATCACTGGACATAAGCAGTATTTCTTTATATACACCACTTCTTCATAAAAAATACATGTGCCTACCAACTGGCTCTGGACAATTACAAAACCAGGTGGAGGATATGTCCCTGATGAGTAGTTTCTAAATCCTTTAAAAAAAACAAAACAAACCAAAACAACCAATCCATGTCCTTTTCTGAAGAAAACACACATCATGAATTGAAGTGGAGCCAGACTGCACAATGTTAGCACTATTATTTTGGCACAAATTATGAATTTATGTAAGCACTTTATATCAACAGCTTTCTTTCTTCCACTAGGAAAATGATCAGCACTGTTCTGATACTGGGCTACAAAGGAATGGCATGCATTGTGCAGAGAAAACATTAAATAAATCTGCAGCACGGAGCTATGCCAAGGTCCATGCTGTGAAGAGAGTTTCTCCTGTGATTACACTAGCACTTGTTTCCTAAATTATGGCTGATAAAGGGCAAAGGATAATTAATTAAGAGATTAACTTTAAATTCTGCCAAATCATCTACATGATCACACACAAACACAAATATTGAAATGGGTAACTACATGCATGGTTGGCACTCTGCTACCTCAATACTAGACATACATTTTTACCTATTACATTTTTATTCTTCTTGTTCAGCCAGTTATGGCAACAGTTGCATATCAGTTTTTCTGCTTTATCTATCTAAACCTATCTATTTAGCTGCTTTATCTTTATCTAAACAGTTACTTTTCCAGGTCAGAAAATCTTGGAAACCTATCATGAGGAAGAAAAAATCTTAATATAGAAGGAATACAGGGCTGTGAAACTTCAGAGGTGGAGAAACTGTTTGTTTAACCTACTGGACTTCAAGGCAGTGGCACCAGGTATAAATCTTATACTAAACACTCCTTCATAAATTACAAAAACATTTGAAAAGTTGGTATTTTCATATCTAAAACCCTGGTAAATTTGTATGAAATTCAATTGCCGTGCAGCTTGCGTGTTGTGCACTCATCGTGATCCCACTCTGATTTCTAATTGTTTCTTGCTAAAAGAAATTGGTAACTCATTGCAAAATTAGTTAGATCTGGCAGTATTATTTCTTTTCTTATCACAAACTCTTCCATCTACCTTCTGCACTGAATGTGCCATTTAGCTCAAAATTACTCACAAGCTCTAACAACTGAGTATAATCAGATTCTTCTACAGACTTGTACAGACATTCTGGACTTCTTCCATTGCTTGCTCATTATTTTGCAATGGACTTTTCAGTATTTGCAGATTTATCAGCAAATGTAATTGGTGTGATCAGCTCCACAGCCAAGGAGCGTCAGGTGGGACTTAGCTGACTGACCTGCAGCAAGTGATGAAACCCATGGAAGTACTAAATGGGAAACTAGTTCCAGTTTTGAAGCTGTTATAATTTATGGTCTTCAGGCACAAGTTAATTGTAGCCACCTGAAAAAAACTGCTGATGTTGGGACATTACATATTCATTGCTATTTTCAATGCTTCTCTGCAAGGTGCTGTTAAGACTTGGCTTTTAGGAAGCTGGGGCAACATGCTATGCAAATATGTGCTGACCTGGAGCACGTCACACTGTTACATGAAAACATTTCATTGAGGCAACCACAGGAGAAGTAAGAAGGAAGCTAACCCCTTGGCTTCTGGATACATGAAGTAGAAATGTAAATCAATATTAATCTCTAGCTGTGGAAGGATGGTATTTCATGTTGATCTGGTTTCAGTAGCGCTGCAGTACATAGACATAAGTAGTTTACAAAAATTAAGCCATCAGAACAAACAGAAGATAAATAGAGCAGAGAAATATTTCATTTTTTTAGCATTAAAAAATAAGTGTATTAATTTGAGACTGATGATTTCAAAGTTTGGATCAAAAATACTCTGAATGTGGCCTGCAAACAAACTTTATTTTGAGTGAAGGCAATGACATGGCCTGATAACTAAGCTGGGTTTTTTCCATTCTTTACATTGAGCTGAAACTAGTGTGACTTCTCAAGACCCCAGGGCTGTGTGCCAGTCCTAGCCTGTAACCTCACACTTGTTAAGTACTCATGGAGTGTTAGCAAATGAACACACTCTCAGGAGCACTTGCTTTGAAGTATGAAGATCCTGAAGAGCAAAGGAAACCACAGTTTGTTTGCTACTATTAAATACCTAAAGACGAATAATCTTAGAATAAAATATCTTTGCTTCAAAAAAGAACATCTGATTATATCCACAGGCTCCCAATATCCTCTGTTACCCTGAGATATTCTACTAGAAAATACACAAGTAGTGTGACAATAGGGTGCTCTGCTTTCTCTTTGCAAGCAGCTGGGCAAGGGCATACCAGTGTGCATTTCCAAGTGAAAATGAAATTAAATTCAATAAAGTTAAATCCTATTACTAAACTTAGTACACTTTTTTTATTAATTATTTTAATTTATGGGTGTCAACACACCATGAAATGAAGGAATTACCAATTTCTAGCATGAAATACTTGACAAAAGAGACCACATTAAATGCAAAGTTGTTGAATAAATCACTAAGGATAGAGTGCTTAATTACAAAGTTACCTAAAGGAAGAAAACCTGAAGTATTTTACACAGTATTAAACTTGCAATTGCTTCTTAAGTGGCTAACAAACAATATTAGTAAACACAATACATTTCATAGTGAACTACCAAAATGCTTTAATATCTTTAAAAACGCTAGTTTAAAGCCAATTCCATATTGCTTAGCAATCAGGCTATAAAATACAGCAAACAACATGTAGCTTTCTCTTACTACTTTCCATTAGTAGATTGCAAGCACAGTATAAAAGTAGACTCTATAATTATGCATATTTTACTGATGAGGTGAAAGATGCATGGGGAGAAGTTATGTAGCCAGTGATATCCGACAGGCTAATTGCAGACTGAGTGGTCTCACTTTGAACCACAAAGTCTCAGGCAACTGTCATGGCCACTGCCATTTTTTCGAGTGTAATCTAAAAACACTGTATAGGACACATTAAGTTTTAATGACAGCCACAGACAGCTGCAATTTCCCACAGTAAAATAAATGATTAATCAGTAAAACACGGTATGCAATATATGTCCAGAATGACTTATCCCTATTGCTAATTGTAGTAATTAGCTTCAATTTCTAAAGCTCCACAGCCTGCATGGTGTTTTGCAGAGCTGTGAAAGACACATGGCCATGCACTGAATAATTTCACAAACATACAGGCAACGTATCTTAACTGTCTAGATTAGCAACCATAAGGTCACTTCTAATAGCCTCATGAAAATATCTGAAAGTAGAATTATGTAGTCAATAACCTATATATTTCATAAAGAATACAGGGGAAATATGACCTGTAGAAATATGCCTAAATGTGGATAAGATTTTGGTTTTACTGGGACATTCATCTCAATATCTGAAGTTTGAACAAAACCCCATTACACCACTGACTATCTGGATTCCTTCCTAAAATAGCTGTATTTTTTCCACTATATATATTTCAGCACAAAGACCCCCCCTTTTTTTTTTTTCTTGCCAGGCACAATACCAAAACCATACAAGTTTTCCTCATATGTCTTTGCCTAAAATGTTCTACCAATGATTTCCAAAAAGGCAAAGCCGTTAAATGTCCTCTCAATTAGCCAGCCTTCAACATAGCCTCAGTAAGCTATAACTCAAACCATAAAAAAGTTAATGGATGAAAATAATTTCAGTCTCATCTGGAAGAGTACAGGAAAGCCCATATATTGTTTGGGAAAGAGGCATTATATATTCATTATTGTTGATAGCAATAAGTGAGGAAGAAGCTGCAGCATAAATTTTAGAAGCTCACTGACTATAAGCAATCAATTAGCGGCCACAAATGTAATAAAACATAGAAAGCATGGCATATGGGGGAGGAAAGATGACTCAGATTATGAGTTTAGACTGGCTCAGAGCAGAAAGGCCGGTCTGAAGCCAGAAAGTGAAAAATTAATTTCTTATGAGAGAGCAAACCTGCCCCCAACTGACTCACTCCTGATTTAGTTTATTTTTTTATTATTATAATTACTATTATTTCTTATTTTGTTTGCTTGTTCTTTTCTGTATTTTTTTTTTTTTTTTATGAGAGCAGTTATTACTGAGAAACAGGTCAACACGAAGCAGACTTCGAGGAAAAAAAACCCCAAATGGTTCAATAAACATGAGGAGATGGAGAGAAAAGGAAGACCAAGGACTACTTGTAAATCACAGACAAGTTATATGACAACTTGTATTGTCTTATATGGTGAAGTGGCTTTCATCAAGCTGTCTGTGCTGCTTATCTCCGTAAAGTTTTTCATGAAACTTTATAACCCCCAAGTCTTGATATTCCATTTATTGCACATTTATCTGTTTAGGAATGGAATATCCACAGAAAAAGCTGCCAAATAGAGTGAGACATACTTTTTGAATTGATGTCTAGTGGATCACTGAATTTGCTCATGTGCCAGGTTCCTCCAGGCTCTCTTCATCTTTGTTCAATGAGATTCTCAAAACATTGGGGAACAATCTGCCTTATGAGACTGGCATGGCCAAAGCTATAAAGAATTATTAGTAAACATTTTCAAGGCTTTTTCACTAAAAGTGAGCTGGTAATTAATTCTCTTAATTAAATGATCATTCATTAGTCTTCCTAAATACATTCTCAATCTTGCAAGTTACTGCCATGTCTTCAATTTCCCTTTTCACAATAAGACTAATAACAAGCTAAACTCACAGCTATATAACTTTGCAGCACAGCACAGAATATATTGTATGCACTTTTTCCATTTAGATTCTTCTATTACAAGCAAGTGGAACAATAAAAATAAGTGTATTTTACTAGCTAGTACTACATTTTGGAACATCATAATTAAATTATTCCTTAGAAACACTGCTCAGAGCTTAAATAGAAGGATTATATTGGATAACAGGGTTAGTATTTTAACTCAATTAACATGTTATTTTTCAATAAAGAGGTGTAGACAATGGTAATTTCTTCTACGGGTAACATCAGCTATGAAACTGAAATACTGCAGCTTTTTTCCTGATAACTCAATGTGTAATTTCTCCCCTTGCAGACTGTATGCTCTGTATATTTTTAAACTATGTGAAAATATGTGACATGTTATTTTAATAAATATACATATTTAATACTGTTATAGCCAAACAGTATTTCGCTTCTATACCATATAAACCTGCCACAGCCTATGTTACACTACCTCTAAAAATATGTGAACTTTCCATGGTAAAGAAAGTGGGTTTCTTTTATATCCTTTAATTCAGTACTGTTGTGAGTTTGATTTATAATATTGATATGGGCGGAAGTGATTTTTGGATGAAGAAATTACATCTAGTTACAATGGAAGTAGGGTACCTTCTCCATGGAAACTGCCTGCCAAATATGCTTAGATGACTTATTTATCACACTCTTCAACACAATATATCAATTTAATAAAATTATATTTTCCTGGAATCTTTGCTAATAATTTAAAAGTGACATAAATGTATAAGAGTCTGGATTTCTAAAGATAATCAAGTTGTGTCATTCCAGTATAAATTTGTATATATATTTCAAGGTCATCTTCACTTTGGTTGTTCAAACTAGCTACTTACGGTCTTCTGAATCCTATTCTGGTTTCGGAACAATTCCTAACATTTTAATGTGTTTTAAAGAATATATTATTTGTGAGTATTTTGCTGTTACTGCTCTTTCACTTTCCTGCAATTACACCATGGCTGCTGCCCACTGTATGGAGGATGGGTTTGATAACTCCTTATGGAGATATGTAAACTGTATAGTTTAACATGACCTTGAAAAATAATTCTTGTGTTTTAAGAATCAGTATGTGTACTTGTATCAGTATAACTGGAAGACTGCATTACATGTCAGCTATTTCTTAGATAGGTCTACTAAAAAGTACACTCCTATGTATACAGCACTCTACATATCTTTCCAATTCCTACTATTATACAAATAACTCACTTAAAACCAAAATACAAATAATTCGAGGTAATAAAAGTTTTCAATAATCATCAGATTGGTCATTTCATTCTAGCCAGGTAAGTTTTGTTCAGTTGTATACTACAACAATGTGTACTACTACTAGAATATTCCATCTCAAAGGTGCCAAAAACCTGGGAAGCAAATAACAGCACATAAATATGTGCACCACATGTAACATCCACCTGTAGAATTAAAAAAAAAAAAGGCCATTTTGATTTCATAAAGGAAGGCAAGGCAAGAAGAAAAGGACAGAATTACACTGCATTACAGACAAATGGGAGGATGGAAATTACATGGTACAAAGAAAGAAGTAAAACACTGAGTGATTAAGATAAAAAATAAAATTAGTTATAGAAGGATGTATTAGTAACTGGACATGAATTTTTCACACTAGAAGCAACAGAGCATGCTCTCAGTGTCAACAACTCAATGGTACGGCTGCTATGTCATATAATATTCTAATTCTTATTATTTTTTTCCATATATAATACGGTTACAAAACCTTTTCAGTGGAAAAGAAGCTTTAAATGCACTCTATATTCTGACATTGCATAAGCAGGAACTGATGGAGAATTAATGATTTCAATTTCAGTTTCAGCAGAACAGAACTCCATTAAGAAGCCCAACAGCATATATAAAGCTCCTAGTGAACTGAAGGAAACAGAAAGGCATAAGGCTTGCCAGAGAGCAAAAAACATGCTACTTAAGAGGACTAATGGATGACTATTAAGGCTAAAACTTTGACAAACCTTCTCAGACAGGACAACAATTGGTTGAATTTATATACAGATGATTGAAAAGAGAGCATTAAAAAAAAGAAAAAAAAAAACAAAACCCAACCAAATGTCCCAGGATACCAAACAACAAGAAGAACCAAACAGAAAAAACCCAACCCACAAAGTCTCAGTTAAGTGACTAGCACTTCATCATACAATGAAGTTGCAACAAGGGAAACTCTGATTCTATTTTTGGGGAAAAAAATTACAATGATGTAGTCAAATATTGGAACTGCCATCCAGAGATGACACAGAAACCCCATAAAGTTACCAAAAACTTAAGTAGACAAAGCCTTCAGTAACCTGTTTTAAGATGACTTTGCTTTGAGCAGAGGGGTGGACCTCAATAGGCCCTACATTATTCTGTAATCCAATGAATTACATAGCTTAAAAAAAATATATATACCTTGTAGGTCTCAAGGACAACACACACTGCAGTTCACTAACATGAAACTGAAAGCTTGCAAAAAAATGTCAAAGCTCCACAGCTGGAAAGTGTCAAAAAACCCACCAAACCCAAAACCCAAACCAGCCCAATAAGGATTTGATTTCTTTTAAAACGCTAAAGGGAACTGGATGTAAAAAGAAAAAATTCAAAACAACACCTGCAGCCTATGAGGGACGCAGGAGAACACAGCATGACAGGACTAGCCAGGACTCCTGAAATTGCTAGAATGACCTAAGAAATCCTATTTAAACAGTCATTTACAAACTCAGGCTAGTAATCTTTAAGTTCAGTACTGGAACTTAAAAGAACATTTCTTTTTCTTTGCATCTCTATGAACTAATTGCAGACTTTATACTGATTAACAACTGTAGTGACAAAACTGAAAAGCTCTAAAATATTAGAGGGAACAGAACAATTTATTTTGATCTAGTACTTCTCCTCTGTCCCTTTTTTGCTAAAAGCTGAAGAGAAACTTCAGACTCAGCACACCAAGATGGTGGTATCAGTTAAATTCTGTTATAGTGTAAACTTTCTTACCTCTATCATATTGAGGCACTACTGTCTAGACTTCTGCATCAATTCCATATATTCCAGCCATGTTAAGACATCAAGTCCATAAACTTTCCTGACCCTTTTCTGCTGCTTAGCTCATTAATGCTGAAAGCTATTAATTTAACAAACGATTGGGTGATTACCTCTTGAAGAACCCTCTTCATTTTCAGAAGCAATGTCTTTACAGCTGTGCAATCTTGCAGCATCAATCTGAAGGGCAAAGACTCAATGCCTCCACCTTCTTCCAGACCAGTAAAAGGCCACTCCACAGATGGGCTGCCAGCCAGCTGGCTAACACGAGGATACCTGGCTTCTTGGTCTACCTCCTTTGACAGCTTCAGAGATAGGTTCCTTACAAGAGAAAACACAAAGATCAACACTGAAATATGAAAACTAACTCAATTTTTGGCTTTCAGTTTTTCTGAGCTTAAAGACACATTACACTTCACTTTTTGAGCCTGCTGGCACGAATGCCCTTTAAAACGTACATGTAGCCATATGGTGCTAGCAATAAAATACGCACTTATAAGTGTACCATTTTCTACAGGAACAAAAACCATGCTTTATCTCACACCCTTAAAAAAAGCCATTTTCTTAAAACAAAACATCCTATGGGCAAAACTGCTGAAGGTATATTTTATTTTAGTTCAGTTTTATAAAACAAAAATAAACAAGCCCAAAACCTCTCTTGTGTACTTTCTAAAGCTAGATCATGTTCTTCCATATGCCTTGACTCACAATTTAAAAGGAAAAGATAAACACCAAAAAAAATACTCCCTCTGGGCTGGCCCAGTGACATGAGATGAACCCACTCTTCTGCATAATGGAATTTGAAATGTAATCAATCTGTACTCACTGAAGTTTAGATACCATTTAAACTGTTTAAGCAGAACATGAAACTAAACAACATAAAGTTGTGGTTAAGAATCCTTAAAGACAATAGAAATATTCAGAAAAATTTTGATGGACTTTGGCAATAATGGAATACTATTATTTTAAAGCATATATACCATCTTCCTTTAATATCAGAGCAACATATCTTTAAACTTTGCCATGCTCAAGCAAGTCCAGTGAAGACCAACAAGAAGCTGAGAGGGCTGGAGTGCATATTAAATGAGGAGAGGCTGAGAGGCAATTTTGCTCAGGCTTTGAAAGAAAAGGCACTGGGAGGGTGCAGAGATGATGGAGCCAGTTTATATTTAGGAATGCACAGCAACAAAATGAACAGCAACAGACAGAAGCTGGAATATAGGAAATTGTGAACAGATGTAAGAACATTATTTATTTGTTTATTTATTATTGGTCAAACAAAGGAACAGGGGCTCAGAGATGCTGTGGGACACCCATCCTTGGAGATATTCATAACATGATAGGGCAAGCCTCTGAGTAACCTGTTCTAATTGGATCTCCTTTGACTAAGGGCTTGGAACAGAAACCTATAGAGGTTCCTTCCCACCTGTGTGCTTCTGTGTTCTAGAGGTCATAGATTCAATCAGACAAAATCAGCCAAAACTTTAATGATAGAAAAATAATTTAAATAGAGAGTACTTGACATTTTGGTAAAACAGAATCTGACTAAGTGCAGTATAGAGACTTCTGGAGCATCAATGCATGCATAACTTCAATGTTGCACCCATTTTCTCTTTGACCAGCAGGGAAAAAAGACAACTCTGAATGGAGAATAAATCTGAGAATGTGACTGCACTGTGCAATAGTAGCATACTAATTACTGCTAAATTATAAAAGTGTTGTAACAGCAATGCGTGACACCCATATTCACAATAAATTAATTCACTGAAATTAAAGACGTTAGCATAAGTGCTGAAGAAAGTGACAATTATTATTCAATTAACGTATAGTTGCAATTTTCTGTTCCATTTGAATTTTCATGCAACACAAACCACATCCTGAATTTTATGCATGGCTGTATTTTGGCAGGACAAAGAATATTTTTCCACAGGACGTTTTCCTTAGTTAACTTCAGTTTCATACGAACTACATACAAAAAGGGATTAATGTGATCTCTCAAGACAAGCAATTCCCAATGCATACTAACAACTGGAAATGAGGCTACTAGAATTACCTTTTATGGGTTGTTCATTTTTATAATTTGCAAGCTATGTCATGTGCACTAGGTACAATGCGTTAGATCAAGGAGTGCACCACAGAGATCATGGCTATGGGCAGAAGGCTCATGACTGCCAAGAGAACTAAAACTTTCTAATCCAGGCTTTTCAAGAGGCTCATAAAACAATGAAATTACTAATTCAATTTAAATAATTTAATTGTTTAAATATATTGAAACAACTTTCAATATATTTATTGAGTAGAATATTTTGCATTCTTTAAAATGAGAATGTGAGGTGGATGATAAAGGTGCTTTAGACTGAAGGATATGAAGCCACTGCTGATTAATAGCCTTTATTAAAGTCACCTCAGGTATATATCATGCAGAGAGAAAACAACTTTTAACTGAAATTTCATAACACAGGACACTTTTAGGGATTCATAAAAGAAGGTCTGTTCAAACCTTAAGTAAGATTTATATAAACTGAAAGGCACTTTATTTAAATTAAGATGGAACAACAAGCTCCTCTTCATTCCTGTCGAGTGCCTGCAGGCTAGGAGACAAATTACTCTTTAGAATATGTTGCATGTTCACTTTGTAAGTCTCTGCAAAGTTTCATTTTCCTCATTCTCCTGAACAGACATCCTGGCACTGAGAAAGTACCAACTTAAGATGTAATGATTCCCAGAAGTCTTTTACAGCACATTATCAAGGAGAAGAATGCAGTATCAACACCAAAACCCTGTTGCTTCAGTGACAAGGAAACAAGAAGTACTCTTGGAGAACTCTCATCCTGTCCTATATGAAAGAGGTACAGTGTTTACATATAAGCTATATATTCACTGGAAACACAGCAAAACTTAATTTCAACCTAAGACAGTACTTTCAATTACTTCAGTGGGCTTTATGTCAATATCACACTGCTCAACACACAAAAATACCACCTTTTCAAATATAGAACCTTGTACTAAAGTATGAAAAGCACCATAATAACATATCACCATTCACAGTCATAAGAGTTTAAAATCTAACTCAATTGCTACTAAAAATGTGATGCAGAGTATATATATATAATGAGCATTCAGATCATATAGTACCTCTGAAGTAGCTGAATAGAATTTAACTAATCTGTGATAGAAAATCTCTTCATTGTCTGATACAAATCCCTCTACTTGCTGCAGAAAAAAGCTCATTTTAAATTCATTCCAGCACTGATATTTCATCAAGTTCACTATTAAAAATGTCCAGGTGGTCTATTACAGTATTATTACAGTAATCCACTGCATTTCATCTCAAAGCAGCAGCAGAGATTTAGCAAGGGGGAAAAAAGAATTTGTACAAAAATTGGACTTCTCTCCTTAGTAGTAAAATGCCTCTTTAGCTCTGAAGTTGAAAAAGGGGCTGATTCATCAACTGGTAGTGCAGGAGCTCCTTACAGATGATCAGCCCCCTCTACCTTCCAAAGATGTGCTTATTGTATTAAAACCATTTCAGAAGCAAATGTTATCTCTGACAAACTTCTGAAACTGTAGGTAAAAAGCCTCAAAAGAGTTATATTAATTCTATAATATTATCAACATAAAATATTTCGGAAAAGTGATTTGATCACTTTTAAATATACAGCTTATGTTTGAGCTCTAAATTCGCCCAACACACACACATGCTTAGACTATGTCCCTACTTTAATAAAACTATACCTAAAAATGTCCCTGAGCACTGAAATTCAGTCAGTGGTAAAGCACTTCTGAAATGTTGTGGGGCAACCCAGCTATGACTCTTCCAAATAATTCCCTGGCATGGTTTGGTTGTCAGCACAGGCAGGTTGGATGGGACTGCTCTATTCTGGAAGATGTCAGTGGTGTAGATGTGCACTACAGAACCATCTCATGTAGATGTCACCTCAAATCTCTGAGCATGGCTATGGAAGCCACAAAGCTCTAAGCTTGAGATGTGAAACCCACCCAGACACCTAGGCAAGAGAAGCGCCAGCTTGGACCAGAAAGGTCCAAGATGAACTGTGGAAGCTGCAGCAAATCACAGCTGAGAAAAAGCTGATCTTCATTTTCTCACAGGTATTACAGACTTCAATTCCCAGATAATAAGTGATTCTCATATTCTGTTTGATGAAGATAAAAAGCCTGATAGCACACTTAAAACTCTGCCCTCTAGACCAATGTCATAAGGAAACAGTAATTCAAGCTGCTCACATGGAATCAATGTAAAGCCTTTGGATTAGTTTATAATCAACTGCATGTTACATCCAAAGGGACCACAAATGACAAAAGAGAAAAGCAATCTTAGTGTCAGGAAAGATTACTGCCAGAATAAGGTCTGAAAATCACAGCAAATTTGTTACAAATTTGTAAACACAAAATAGGGTGAAAAGCTGTGCAATTTGAGATGGTACTTTCAGACTGCTGGCTTGTTTCCTTTATGTCTGGACATACCCAGTGAACACCATGAATGCGTTTCCTCATTTCTAAAGAATACAAAAATCAGAAGCTACAATACCCACATTTAGCCAAATAGTAGTGCCATTAAGAGTTCTATTTCAAAACCAGTCTTTATTGAAATGGAGGTGAAACGTTAAAATAATCAATCATTGACCTTTAGCATTTTAACAGCCTCCATAAATCCGACACAACTGCATGTTAACTAATTGAGAAAGATACACCATTGTGCAGCTCTTTTCAAAACTTCTTTCCCTTAAGAAGGGAGATCAAAAACAACTTTATTATTCCAAAGCATCTTTAAGACTTTTTTACTGAGGAAAACAAGTATATATATATATATATATATATATATAAAGAAAAAAAAAGACCTAAAGATTTGCAACTTGAGCTAGTTTGAGTTATTCTTCCCTTCTTACTGATCCTCAGATCAATGATTTCAAGAGCTTATGATAATCTGAATTTACTTACACAAAGATCCTCAGATTATGTGGAGATTAATCTTCTTAGTTTTCATCAGCAGTACTCAACACATTGCTATAGCAGAATTAGCCTAACCTAATACAACTGGTACCACAGAGTCTGCACTTCTTGATACCAGCTTAACCAAAAAGAACCCACATAACACTGTGGGCATCAGGAAGGCCCTGCAAGCAGAGCAAAAGATCCCAGCCTCTATGGGAACAGCTAAATATACCTTCTTTCTTCCCTGAGGGCTTATCTTCTAAAGCATGGTTTTAGAAAAAGCCTTAAATCACTTATTTTCAGTGTTAGTGTGGAACTGTATTAATATACAAGTGCAGCATGTGTATACATAGACATGTACTTTTACATATGTGTAGTTATAAAATTCATACACGCACTGCTATATAAGCACATCATCTACGCTTGATCTTCGTGTGTATTCCTGAAAAAAACCCCCACCCTCTTATTTGTGCATAACTTGACCCACCAGGAAAAACATGTCCTTCTGTACTAGAAAAATGTCATTCAGGCTTTTTCCTGAAATCCTCTGCCATAGAAATCTAGACATCCTTCAATCCACACTTTTCCCATCCAGAATTTTCTTTTGTCTTACCAGGAGCAAATAGATGAAAGGGATCCTCTTTTAGAAAAATCACTAATTACTATTTTGAGAAAGGTCCCTCAGTGGGACCATATAAGATACACAAGAGCAATTACTTCTGATTTTTGAAGAAAAATCTGCCTACCTCAAACACTTCCAGAGTTCAGTTTAAACTCTGTGGATCTCTTACAATGATGGATGTTACAGTCAAGCCCTGCAGTCATCCCAGACTGAGTCTTAATCTCCAAGTAATCACTTACTAATCCCACTTAGTAAGAGACATGGTCTACCCCAAACAGCTTACAACTGAAGTACATGGACACACTTTGGAATAATGAAAAGTCTTTCCCCATATTTAGCAGGACTTAGGCATTGGCTTTTAAAAGCTTGTTCATAAATATTCCAGTGGGTATATGAAATAACATACTGCTAGGTGCCTAAATATTCTCAAGCTCTGTTCAGTGAGGGTAAAAGTTGCCAAACTCCTCAGTTCTGAAAATGCAGCCTTTGCAATACTGAGAAGTTAAAAAAGTAAGCAGAACAGAAGCAGTTGGCTAATTACCCATATTAGCATTCTTTGGCATCAAAACATACACCTCTCTGTCTCACATGATTTCTCAACAGTACTTCCGTTGTACTAGAGAATGATTCAGAAGTTCTAAGGGTGACCTCTCAGAATATTAAATTGCATCATGTCATAAGGTAAATATTGTTTGACATTTTACGGCTTTTAGAACTAGGTATCATTCATTGGTCCTCCAATGCTATGATTTTTCAAAGTCAGCCTTTAGAAAAACAATGTTCAGTATCTGTCACTATCAAACTATGCAACCACACACAGATGTGCACACAAACTCTAATGGCTAGTACTGCTCTAACTTAAGAAACTGTCAGCCTTTTCCATTACAATCCCTTTTCTTTCAAAGGTTTCTATCAATGCCATAAAGATTTCCTTTGGGCTAGAACCTGCTGATCATGAAATATTGAACCAAATTTAAAGGAAAAAAAAAAAAAGCCCTCCATTCTCAGCTGCAGCAAAAGTACAGCTGAAGGCATCTCAAACCTTCATTTCCTTTTGCTAAATTCTACACGAGCCAAGAGCTCAAGTACATAAAAAACACAACACTTAAGATTTCAGTCCTTTTCTTCCTCCTGGAATCTATTGGGAGAATCTAAATGTGATGCAAACAAGGTAATGTAACACTATACAGGAATCAGATAATGTTCAAAAAAGTACCTACTTGAATAAGCTCCCCCAGTCTTCCAATATCAAGTATTCTTAGTACAGTAGGAAATAAAGCATTATAAACAAAGCAGAAAATGTAAATGAGACTCTCTGGGGAATGAGAGTTTGGTAGACAGACTGAGTCTTTTTAAGTGTTTTGGGGAAAAAATATCAGCAGGGGATCATTCTTGAAACTATTTTACAACTGACATATGAAATATAAATTGCAGCTTAATTATGCACAAAAGCAAGCAGTAACTCACCTTACATCTCTGGTTAGGAAAGAAACAAAAGAAGGCTTAGCTTTTATTTGGACAAAGAATGGATCTACTATTTATGACCAAAGTCACTGCAACCTTTGTAAACACAATGTACTTTGGACTGGACACTGCCTGAGCACAGATAAAAGTACTTAGTTTCCTCTCCAAATCTCACTTCATGGAGATGACTAACTCAGCTGACTCAGGACCAGAACAGCAAAATTTTGGTCTAATCTACTAAAGAAGACAGGCATTCAAGGGCACTCAGCAAACTTTATAGTTCTGGAGGAAAGGAGAAATATAAATCCGTTTTGCCACTGGCACCTTCTAGATCAAAACATTTCACCTTTGCTCTCTGCTCTCAATGCTTGTGTCTGGCTTTTAGAAATTGTGCAAACAGAACATAAAAGTCTTAGGCTTTTACAAGGTTAAAAACATGCTGGGGAAAAAAAAAAAAAAGGGAAAATCATAATGGATACTGGATATAATGACTGCGTTTCAAGAAGCACAAGAAGTGCTTTCCTTACATTCAGCTACCCTAGCTTCCCTTACTTAAATTATCAAATACATTCTACTACAGGCCAACACTTTCTTGTTACCAAGGCTTTCCAAAATTCTGTTTAAACTATTTATATTTCAAACAGGGAAAAAAACAAACAAACAAACAAACAAAAAAAAACCAACCAAAAAGTGTTTTCTGTGCCTGGTAAGAACCTACAGAATTGTTAGTATAGGAAAGACAGCAGGGTTTGCAACAAATATTTGCATAGTAGTAACTAGAAGAATTCACAAACATGAAATAGGTAAGACAGATTTCCAAGATTAGACAACTAAGAAGAAAAATCATACTCTTTGTAAAAGAGACAAACCACTCTGAGTCCTACCTGATCTATTTTTTAAATATTTGGGAAGCACCTAACTACATTAATACTGCATAAACCAAAATGTTACCTTTTGATGAAGCTATTAAGCATTAAGAGCACTTTTGTGAAGCAAGCAGGCAATTCATTATACTTTGTGTGAGCTGAGAGGTTCATTGGAGATGCATAACTGTCAGTTATAAAGGGCTAATTAATATTTACAAAATACACAAAGTGGAACACCTTTAGCAGTCTGTTTGCTTTCCTGACATCCCAACCCCTACCCTGCCTTTATCCATGGCCAAGTGATTCAGGGAAATCTTCCTGGGCCAGGTCCAATTACAGAAATGTCTTGCCTTCTGATCATGGCAGGGCTTGAGAACAGATACATACACCTCAAGTACATCCTGTAGGTTATAATACGATAGGCACACATATTCTTCAACTAGCAAAAATGCACATGCTTACAGGATTAGATGGCAGTTGAATGGCAGGTATGAGAAGAAAGAGGACTAAAACATCAGCAAAGCTGAGCAGTTAAGAGTTAAGGGATGTTTGTACAATAATTACGTAGTTAAAACCCTGTGGCATTCAGAAAATTCCAACTAGTAATCCTAAAATTTATTATTAGTTCTGTACATTTTCACACAATGAATTATACAATCAGTAACATAACATAATCACTGAATAAATCAGTAATTATAAACACAGCTTTCCGAATGAAGATAACATTCAATAGTTACAATGGACCTTCATTTTGGTCAAAGTGTATGATTAAACAAATGTATCCTTTCTCATTGCCCACTAACAGTTTAAGAATAATGAATAGGAAAGACCTGTTTTTAAATTCAGAGGATACCTTTCATCTACTTTATGTAGGGAACTTGATTAATATCTTAGGAAGAAAGTGCAACTTTAAAATCCATCCTATTTCATTATCACATAAAATAGCTGGAACCTAATGTTATTGTTAAAAGAGTTTTTATGTTAAATTCTCTTTTATGACCAAAAAATGAAAGCATGTAATGGATTCAGGAACATAATTTATCAAGAAATCCAGAATATGCATGCTACTATATATCCATTCCTAAAAGACAGCAATACACTAGAGGTCTTTTTAATTCTTAAATATGATTCTTCCCAAGGTTTTTAAAAAACATTATGGAACTAATCTTTTGCAAAAATTTCCAACTCCACTTACAAACATATGAACACCCACAGTGACTTCAAAAGCCTGGTAACAAAAACAACAAAATAACAGAAGTAACAAAACAACATAAGACATTTAGCACCAATGCTAATTAAATACACTAGTTATCTAGTGAAGTTTGCTGACAAGCAGCTTCATGCTGTTCCTGCCACAGCAGCTACAAACAGTGTGTGTTCCTGCTAGCTGAGCAGTGAATGTGCATACATATATTTGTTTCATATTATCACAGAGGTTCATAGAATATCTTGTGTTGGGAGGGACCCATGAGCACCACTGAGTCCAACTCCTGACTCCACAAAAGGCAACCTAAAAGTTAAACCATACATCTAGAGCAGTTGTTGAACTTATAAAAAAGAGCAGTGTTTTCAAGTAAGATCTGAAAAAGAAATCTTGCTCGGTCCATGCACTGATGTGAAATCTGTTCTTTCATGATTAACAGTTCTGGGCAGACTTAGACATGAAATAATACATATTTTTCCCACAGTTAAATAACATACACTTGCCAGGCTCCAGCCAAAACTGATCGTAAATGAAGTGTATAGAACAGAAAAAGCAAACTTTCTTTTAGAGTAACTCCATAAAAGCTACTGTAGCAGTTTGCTTTTCCCCGCCCTCTTTTCTGATTAAGCAATAGCCAGTGGTGGTCCTGATGGCTGCCTCTGGCCATGCTAGGATGGGCTAATAAATGCATATATTTGATTTATTACATATGCTTGTGATGTTGGATTAAAAAAGAAATAGTGATGTGGACATAGCATAGTCTTTTTTGCTGTTGTGGGAATGGAAATCACAAAATAACTTTGGCGTTTCACCTCCTGGAAGTGTTTTTGCAAGGTTTTTGAACACAGACATGTTCCCCATAGTGAGGAGGTGGGAAAGCAAGTGATTGTCATTGTAAGAGCTGAAGCAGGGCAATAATATTCCTCACGGCAGGAGCAGAAATGAAGACACACAGACAACTTGCACTGTGGCAGCTCCCCATGACAATTCTTGGGCAGCCTGAGGTTCCTCCCCATCCTTGCTTCCAGTACAGCCTTAACAGTACAACTCTGGGAAGATAGCTAACAACACAGTAGTTAAGGGCCACAAATCTTACCCAAGAGCTAAGGTTCATAAGTCTTTCTCAACAGCTGAAGGCTAGTTGAGCATATGCCAACCCCAAAATACAGCTGGTATGCAAATATAAGTCAATAATCTTACTCCATAAAATAGTGGCCAACCCAGGGCCAGTTGAGCTATCCTGAATGGCAGTGGCTGAACACCAGGAACTCCCCATGAATAGGGACACCTCTCTAGGTTACTCCCCAAAGTCTGGAGAATCCTTACTGCATCAGATACTACATAAATGATTAATAGCATGCTAAACTTTGAAATCTTAGCTAAGTGATATAAAGGATTCATTGTGCATATATATAATCCTTAAGACATAAAAAATGGACTAAGTCTGGATCCAGCCACACCTAGACTCCTCTCTGAGGAGGAGTTTAGAAAGCAAGGGGGTCCTTTCCAAAACTCATGACTCAGTGCAAGGGTCGCCCTCTCAGTTTTCTCTATGCAGTAAATACTCATGCATACTTTGCTGCTCAATCTTGTTAAACCACTATCACATTTACCATTAAACATTTTTAAATCGCTGGTTTATATCAATAAGCATATTGCTACTTCTCTCTCACAAGTGAAGTGTATCACTTCATCTGCAACAACTACCCAAGAACTGTAGCTCTAACACTTTAAGCTAAACTGTTAGCTGGATCTTGTCTCCAAAGAGTACAAGGTACCAGTGTGAAATAAATAGCTCATATCCAGGTATATGTTGCCTTGAAACGAACATAAGAGACTGAAAGCTTCCAAACCCAAAGAAGTCTCAGGAACAACTCATGTTCCTTCCAGAAGCTCAAAGTCTCCACTTTTCCCCTGAACACTGCACAAGTCAATGCATCAACTTACAAAAATTGCCATGGCATAGAGGCAAATAACTTACTAAGAACAAATTCCCAAGTATACTTGGAGATGAAAGGGTCATGGAACCCTTCAGGTGTTATTTCCTTGTGAGTGTTCTCTCAAATTACCAGAAGGATTGTACTCATTGGATGGTTTCACTTACAAGGCAGGTGCTGAAATGTATGCATTCTGATATTAATTAGTGAAATTAAACCCCTTCAGAAGAACATGTCCGATTTTTTAAACAAACACATTAGAGACCAAACAAAATGAAAGCAATAAACTAATGAATGTGTAAATTAACCTAATTGCTTTGTTCTTACATGACATAATCACTAAGTGACACCACACAATCATGTTACTGTATCAGATGGTGGAACTAGCCCACCTACATGGAATTTCTCTGCCTTTTCCAGTACGGTCTTCAATGTCCTTAAAAATTTTCCTTTTGATTGTAAATAACCGATTAAAAAATAATCAGAATATTTAGTTAGACTAAAGCACTTCAGCAGTGCTTCTCTACTGTCCTCTTACATAGAAGAAAACATTCCTCCTCCCTCTTCACCCCTATAATGTGACCTGCTATGAAAAGGCCAATCTAAAATTTAGCAAATTGCAGCCAGAGGCAGATGAAAAAGAGATGTTTGGTTTGGTTGACTATGACATACCAAAACCCAGATCTCTGAATCATGATTATGTATCTCTAAATCTTTATTTGTACACCAGCACACAGAAGGAAATAGCACGCCAGAACTTCAATACTAGCACTGAGCTGTTTGCTATTACTTGATAAGTAAGTGCCCATGAGCCATGTCCCATGAGAAGCTTTATTCTCTCTACAATACTCCCTGTCCTGGGTTTAGTAGTGGCAGTCATCTTTTTCTTCATAATAATAACTGGTGCAGCACTACGTTTTCAAGTTTCGGCCTGGGAACAGAGCAGATAACACCGATGTTTTTAGTTACTGCTTAAATGTTTTACTCTGACCAAAGACTTTGGGAGCCTCATGCTCTGCCAAGGAGGAGGGGAGGGCGAGAGGAAGCAGAGACAGGACACCGGACTCAAACTGACCAAAGAGGTATTCCACACCACAGCACATCATGGCCAGGATGTAATGGAGAGTTACTCAGAAGGGCTAGTTCACTGCAGGGATTGGAAGAGGTATTCGGTCAGTGCTCAGTTAGGGTGGGGCATCATGAGTTATCTGTCGGTGGTTGGTGAGATGCTGTATTCTTTTCCCTTGTTATTTCCATTATCATTATTATTATTGGTGGTAGCAGTAGTGGTTTTCTGTTACACCTTAGTTACTGGACTGCTCTTATCTCAACCTGTGGGAGTTGCATTCTTTTGATTCTCCTCCCCATCCCTCTGGGAGCAGGGGTAGCGCAAGAAAAAGGAGGGTTGAGTGAATGAACAAGCTGCGTGACTGGGTTTAAACCACGACACTCTCTCTACTTCCAGAACATTTTTCCACCTAACTTTTAGCTTTGTGTTTTATGTTCGTCACATCAAAATTAAATGTTTATTTCAGTTGCTTACTCTCTTGTTGTTAATTCTCTTCTTTTGGGACTCTGCTTGAATTACCTGAATATTTAGAGTTACTGTAATTGCTTCTAGTTAGCGATGCATGCCTTGTTTAAGGTTAAGAATAACATTCAGAGCAATATTGTGCAAAACTACACAAGTTCAGAAAAGGTACATCTCATTGAAAATACTTGGCCCAGGATTTGAACTTAACATGTGATATCTGAATTCTTTTGCACTGCACGTATTCAAAGTTTAAGCAGTAAATAACAGCAACATTCAGAACCTAATTTAACAGTACTGTTATAACCTTTACCATTAATTCATTCAAGATTGCAACAAATATGACAATGAAAAAACACCTGTAAATGTTGCTTTAAGGAAATTATTAATAATTTAGTAACATTAATACTTTACAATATATTGCATAGCATTTCTTCTGTGAAATGTCACAGATACATTATACAAAAGAACAATATTTTTAGTTGCTAATTTTGGAAACTCTTTTCCAGAAGACCATTAATAGCATGCAGCCCTAGTAATTGTTGGAGTGTGTTAAAACATGCTGTCCAAAGCTCCACCTAGACTGAGATTAAAACTAGACATGCCAACTCATTTATTTTCAAGGTATTTGTCAATACCACTCCAGTTTTTGGGATAAGTTGAATATTTTTAATTAAAAAACCACAAAGTGTTGATTTCTGGCCCTTACTTTTGCCAGATACAGATTGAAAGTTCAACCTAAGCACACCCTATTGATTTTGAAAGCAGAAGACAAAGAACTCAAAAGATACGCCTGTGCACATATAGACATTGCACACTCCTGGAATTTTAGTATTGCTTGACTTATGACTGAATCTTCTGTGTTGCTAATGCAAGGCCATCCTCCTGCCTTTGCTTTTAGGGACCAGAAATCCATCAGACACTTGGTATTAGCATACATATTACTGGCCAGGCTGTCATTCTCTAAATCTGACATGAAAAAATTTAGGAAAGCTTCAGGTTGTGCATGTATCAACAGGGAAGATGTCACGCAGCTCACACTGGACACTTGAGAAGAGAAAGAGGCATGATTAATTAGGAGTGGGCAACAGATGAACAAGAAATTTGCTTGCTATTACCAAAACATTCTTCTTTTGTTTTTCTTTTCTTTTGTCACTTGAACAGAAAAATTTTAATTGTTGTGATAATGTGAGGGGTTTTGTGTTTGTGTGGGGTTTTTTTTCTTGGGTTTTTTGTCTTTCTTTCTGTATGTCAAGGTTTTTTTAGAAAAGAACTTTGCCTTCTTATGTATCTGAACAAGCAATGAGATGTTTTTATAGCAACTGTAATAAAAAACCAAGCAGAAAACATGCCTAGAATAAAGAAGCTTTCTCTGTGCTATAATTAGGCAATAGTCGGGAGTGTCTCAGCTTTAAGACTAATGTCAGGACTTCAATACAATATACAGCATTACAAGCTCTGATCAGAGGTGCTCTCTAGATCATTTTGGTGGGTGCCCTTAAAGCCTGCACAGAGGTGTGAATACCCATCTCCTGCAGCCATAACTGTTTCCAGCATGAGCCTATGTGAATCCTATCTCATCTCTTTTGTGCACACTGAAGGATACTTTACATTTAAAACCAGATAACGCTGGATGGTAGCAAAGGGGAAGGCTTCTATTCAGCCTAAGCCACATAAGCATGGATCACTATCTTTGCTCAACTGTCTATTAAACAAAGCTCAGAATGCAAACACTGCTTTGCCCAAAGATGGTAAAAATGATAAAAGTCTTCCTTTCTGTGACATCTCCCAAGAGAGACAACCTCAATCTGCTGAATATAGTGAAGAGCAGGGAAGACCCATGGCATGCAGAACGCGTATTTTTGTTTCTTTGAGTGGCCAGGCATTGTTCATAATTCTCTTACGCAATATAGGGGAGTAGAGATATACATCTTTGGAACTTTTGGATTCTATCTCACTTCTTTTTCATCCTTATATCCCTTCTCCTGCAACCAACGTACCTGCATCTCCCATGCTTTAACATCTAGCAGCGACCTCTCAAAACTACTACAGAGGTGTTTCTAGAAGGAAGGTGATTATCTCATACACACACACATACAACAAAGCCACTACCTTTCTTCTGGAATTCTTCATGTAGCCAGCATAATAAATTGACATAATTAAGCCCAGTCAAGCTAATCTCAGAAAAGGCTGGTTTAGAAGAGCCTTTGACCATCACTAGTATGAGAGTTTCAACAAAACTCCAAGCACAGTCTCTAGGCTTTTCTCCTTCTCAGTTGAACCACTGTCTATTGTTCACTGAAATATTCAGCTTGGCCAAGGGTCATATGGCAAAACAATGTTTAGTTGCAAAACGTGGCTGCAGATAATTAAATAAGATTTCCCTTAGAGACATTTTTATTAGTTCTAGAAGCAACATTTTGAAATCTTAGTATCATCCATCAGATAGCCTGCATTTTTTTTTATTTTCTGACACAGCATCCCTTGATGTTTAATTTTCAAGAACAAATGCAACATAGGAAAAGGACAAAGAAATGGAAATTTCTGGCTTACACAAAAAATCACTTTTAAATTACTTTATAAGTCCTGTAATATTATTAATTATTTTTAGAAAACAGAAAATACAGTAAGAATCCATTAACCTTATGAACATGGTTCCTCCTTCATCCCATTACTCCTGAGACAAAAGAAGCAACTCATCTAAATGAAGGTAAACTCTGTGAGACACGATAAACACCTTTATCCATGTGTCAAAAAAACAGGGAAGAGCTGTCTAAACTTACTGGACCTTTGATTTGCAGTTGCAAAGCAGGTGAAAATGCATGGTGAAAGGTTGCTCCTCAGGATAAGCCCGTGAGAGTTTTTCATATGCACAACTTGCTTGTCATGAGTCATGTGCTCTTGCCACAGTCATAATAAAGAGAAAATGTGAAGCAGAAGACACAGGAATATTAAATTTATTTTTAAAGCAAACTAAGTGAGGATAACCAAAGAAATAATTGGAAGTCTCATGCTGTAGAAGCCTGATCTTACAAATAGTGATCAGCTCACTACCAACAGAGAGGAACCCTGTGGCTCCCACAGGATGATTAAGCTACACAAGAATGAAATGAACACGAACCATTGAAGTCACTTGGATATTTACTACTGAGACTGCAGTATCAGTATAATTGTTGAGGCAGACACTGAAATAAGCAAAAGTTCTAAGGAAGAAAATTTAAGATGGTGTATCTTAGTCCCTACTATTCTTTATTTTTATCCTGCTTGGTTGATAAAGTGAGATAACTGGTAATGTTATTTGTGTAGAGGACATTTTTCCACACAGCATCATCTAAAACAACAGGCTGAACATTCTATACTTCATTATTTTATTTCCAATTTGGTATGTGCTATACCTTAAAAAAATATTAGGCATTTTAATCAGCATTAATTTTCAATACTTCAAGACAGTGTGAGCAGCTACAGTTGAAAGTGGCAAGGAACAACCAAGATGGTAAAATACCAGTTCTGCACCTTAACTGATATATTTATGCCTGCCTCTCTATATCTCTCTATACTCCCCTCTGAAACCAGCGAAAGCTGTGGAATGTTGGAAAATACATACATACACTTTATCCACCAGATTCCCGGAATTTAACCAAACTAAACCAACCTGAAAGTGCTTTTGTTTATCGGCCATAAGGTTATCAATAGAAGCAGGTGAAAAATGAGTATTAGAGATATGTGGTAGCCAGCAGTTTTATTATTTTCTGAATACCTGGTACATGTGCCTTATTTTATTCTTTATATTGGCAGCAAAAAGAATTCAAGCCTTGAATAGATGCATGGCTTATTACAGTACACATAAGTTGAAAGACATAAATCTATTTGATGCTGAAATGCAAATCTGTCTTTCTAATCTAGCAAAAACATCTTCAAGTTTTTGAACAGTACATTGTCCATTTTAAGAGTAGGAATCTAGAAACATCAATTACAAATACTACCTGGAGCTACTGCTTTTATATGAGAAATATTTTGATTTTTAATAACCTAATATAGGCAAGAATTCTACATTATTTCTTCTCTTAAGTTGACACATTTTATCATCATGCTAAACTATTCCTTAAATGTGAAAAGAAATTGCTGAGCCTCTTATTAGCACTACAGGCTACAGGAGCAGTAAATTTCATGGCAGTCATATATCCCAATGTCAGTAATAACACATAAGTAGAGTGAATATATAGGGAGGTACTGCTGATGGTATGTCTTCTTCCCAGCCCAGGTTTCACCTCTGTCCCAACAGTCTATCTCTGTGCATGCTCCAACTCAGGAGGAGATCAAAAGCAATTTCATATTCTTCCAAGGCATTTCACAGCTTATCAAACTACTTGTGCAACTTCAACTTTGGTCTATTCTGATTCTCTCCACTGATTTTCAAATTTCTACATCTAAGTGGGGGAAAAAAAAAAAAAAAAAACAAATAAAATAAATAAAAAGGATGGAA